>VZRR01013564.1:0-46999 GCA_013398015.1 Oreocharis arfaki | reverse complement strand
GGGCGTGGGGGCGGGGCCGGCGGGGGCGGGGCCGGTCCGGTCCGGGCGGGCGGAGGTGCCGCCGGTGCCGGTGCCGGCGCCATGTACCGGGCCCTGTACAGCTTCCGCTCGGCCGAGCCCAACTCGCTGCCCTTCACCGCCGGAGAGACCTTCCTGCTGCTGGAGCGCAGCAACCAGCACTGGTGGCTCGTCACCCGCGCCGGCTCCGGCGAGACGGGCTACGCGCCGGCCTCCTACCTCCAACGGCTGCAGGTGGGCCGGACCGGGCGGGGGCGGCTCTGCCGGGGGTCCCGGGGCCGGGCGGCTCTGCCCTGGCTCCTCGCGTGCAGCAGGGCTTTCCTGGCGGTCCCAGGCTGCGTTTGTGGCGGGGCGGTGGCAGAGCACAGCCCGGTGCTCGGAGCAGCTGCCCCCTGCTCTGAGCAGCCCAGCCCCAGCAGCTCACGGTCCCTCGCGTGTCCCCTCCGGGAGCCGCTGCCCCGGCTGGGGAAACCCGTGTGCGGTTTCTGTGGCCGTTTCTGCAGTGTCTTCGGCAGGCGGGAACAGTCTGGGACACTGGGATGGGAATTCGGAGGTTGCAGGGAGGAGGGAGACATCTCCTGTGGTGTCAGGTTTGGGGAGCACCAGCCCTGTGGGTCACGGAGAAAGTGAGAGCTCAGCAGACTCATCCGGAGGAAGGGGGCTGGGTATTGATCCCGAGGGTGCCATCTCCAGGTCAGGAGCCCAGCGCCTGAAAGTCTGGCGGGCTGTTCACTCCTGCACAACGGGGAGAGGATTATAGGAAAATCCCTGGGAGATGCTGAAGGGGGATTCTCCTCCCTGGAGTGAACATGGTTCCAGGTAACCTGGAATCTCCCGTCCAGCAGCCGTGGTTGGTGTAAGTTAGTGGCACTCCTGTAGCCATCTCCCTGCTGGCTGTTCAGCCTGGGGGCTCTGTATGTCTGGTACCCCCACACTGAGAGGACAGTGAGGGGTGGTTGTCCTCCTTCCACCAACAAACCATGACACCCACGACACAGCCCTGCTGTCCTGGGGGCTGGGAGAAGCCACGGCAGCTGCCTGCGATGGCAGCACTTACAGCCAAGTTGGTGATACTGGGAATTACAGAAGGTCCGAGCACCTGCTGTGGCCCTAACTGGGGTCAGAGGATGGAGTACAACTTTTGGCTGCTAGGGCGAGAGCACTGTGCCCATGCAGGTGTCAGGGGAAAGAGGTTGAATGTGGCTTGTACAGTGCAGGGGCTGCTTAGTGGAGACTTCTGAGGGAAAACATGGCTTCTGAAATTAAAATAGGCGTTTCATATGGAACTAATTCATGGGGGTTTTTATACTTTCGGGCCTCGCAATAGCTGTGGGATCTGGATGCTGAAGACTCCTTGCATCAGTGAATGGGTAACTGCACAGAAATGCATGTGAATGTTACAAATGGGCCTTTTGGAGTCTGTCTGAAAATGGTGACAATCCCCTTTACTTTAGCGTGCTGCTGCTGCTGCTCCTTCAGATGCCATTGAATTTCTGATTAGCAGTAACTCAGGCTGTAAGTAAGTGTGGGTGTGGGCTTTGCAGAACACTCCAGTGAGACAAGCATTAACAGGAGAGTGTGTACATGTGTTAGGGCAACACCAGGTCCCTCTTGACGGCTGCTTGGTCCGTCCATCCTGTGAGGCTGGGGCTCTTCTGCAGCCTGGCAGGATGGCCTGACGGGAGGGGACATCTTGTGTATCAATAAGCCCTTAAGCTATTTACAGGAGCTATTTAGTTACAGAGCAAAGACCTTATTAACTGCTAGATTTTAAAACCCCACAGTGGCATAGCTCCAGGTTGCTGCTCATGAGTTTCCTCTCTGCAGTCTCTTGCTTCATTTGCTTGTGTGGCATGACGTCTTCTCGCTGCTGTGGGTGCAGGAGCCTTCTTCTAGGCTGCTCAGTCGTACCAGCTTTTCTTGCAGGTACCTTGCTAGTATGCATTTCAAAATCTTACGGGAAAAGTATTTATTCTATGACTTTACATTCATTTCTAACAAAATATTTTGCTACAGCCTCAACACAGCTTGCAGCCTGCCAGGCTGACTCCTGACATGTTGGTAATGTTAGTAAAGCACTGATATTAAAGCAGTATTGTTGGTGACTTTGTGAGCATTCCCTCTAGTTCAGCTGTAACTTTCCCAAATGCCTTTAGACCTTGTTGCAGGAAACAGAGAGTCCTCCCTGCATCTGCTCATCTGTGTTTTGGCCATTAAATTTCCAGCACCTGGACTTGTTGATGATGTGTGAAGCAGCAGGATCTAATTTGCTGGTCTGCGGTTGCAGTCACCCTCTGTGTCTGACTTTCTGCTCTTGCATCCTGCCAGCTCTGAAGAGCTGATGTGAAGTCAAAACGTGTGTTTATTCCTGGCAGAAAGCATCTGCTCACTGAGAGTGTGCTTGAGACTGTTTGCTCAATGTCCAGGAGGAGTGCAAACAATTTGTCACCCAGTTTTGGTTTAATAAGGGCACTGAAACCAATTAGTGACAGCGGTCTGGGAGGCAATTAATGCTGCCCCAATCACAACAGGGAAAAAACACCGCTAATGATTAGTGTTAGCAGGGAGAGAGAGTGGCCAACAGGAGTCACCATTGTAAAGGTAAGCTTGGCCTTCCTTAGCAGTGCAGTCAGGTTCCAGGTGAGCAATAGGTTGGAGAACAGTCACGGCGCCTCGCAGCAACCTGCTGAGAGGATGCTCACGGAGGAGGCTTGGGCTGCTGTTGCTGCTGTGCACTTTTAAGAGCATTAGTTTTCTTCTGAGCTGCTCTTGAGCTTCAGGGTTTTGGTTTTTTTCCTCAGCTTTCATAGATATGGGATATTGATGCCTTGACTTCTCTAGAGGAAAAAATAATTCCCAGTTATTATTGAATGCTTATTTTTGTCTGATGTCTTTTTGCAGAATTTTGTACTGAAATCCTGGTGGCTCAGCATTGCTGTTAAAGGCAAGTTAGTTGTAGTGGGAGGTAAAAGCTCCACCAACAAATCCTTCTTAGAATGCCCCTAAGAAACAAGTTGGGGCTCAGCCAGAGCAGCAGAAGGTGCAGATGATGTGAAGTTAATTTGAGTCAATTAGAAGCGCCCAACTTCAGCTGATACTCCTGCTGATTTTACTCTTCTGTAGTTCTCTTTTAGCTCCTCTTTGGGTTATTAAGAGTCGTTTCAAGCCGAGTGCCATTCTCGGGATAGATACTGAGGAGATCAAACAGCGAGAGGGGAGGATTGGGCTGTGCTGCTGAATGGGGCAGCTTGTGGTCCGCACACAGAGCGAGTTGCTTGTTGAAACACTGGCCTCACATGTGGCTTAGCCCTGGCTCTGCATGCCCGTAGTGGAGATCTCAGAGGGCCACAATACCAGCAGGCACGACAGTGCCCAGCAAAGTCGTGTACTCAGACCTCTGGGTGCTGCTGCCAGACAAGTGAAAACATGTACCTAGCACTGTGCCAGTGACAGCACGAGGGTAATTGCCTCCAGCTACTGGTGGAGCAAGAAATGTGCTAATATCTAATGCCAGGTGAATACTGCTGCAGCAAAGCTGTCAGCTCAAGTGCCAGGCCTTCCTATTGAGCGGCAAGGTGCCCGTCAGCATGAGCTTGGTCTTTTGTTTCCAGCTGTGTGCTGATGCTTAAGTGATGTATGAGTGACAGAAAAATGTGGAGATTAAAATGGAGCTTAGGGTGTCCTCTGGAGTCAGACAGTCACTCCAGAAGATAGGCTTTTCAAAGCTTTATGTGCAGCTGTAAAAGATTCAATTTGGAAAGCTTGCTTAGGCACAGGAGGTTCACTCAGTGTCAGGAAGGGACAAATGCCAAGTCTAGCAGATAATAAGGTTCCTTTCTGTGGGATAAATAGCCATATGTTGCTATTATTGTGATGGAACATGGAATTTTGTTATGGGAGCGTGGAGTTATTCCAGCTCTGGATGAAGATTTCAGGCTAGCATAGCAGCACCCGGAGCACAGAGTGAGTAGGTGACACTTGGCCTGCCAGGAAAGCTGATCTGCTCTGCTCCTGGCAGGGCAGGGGCTGGCCATGGTGGTTTACTCTTGCTGTGGGACCCACGTCTGGGAGCAGCAGGGCTGCTTCAGCTCTCAGCTTCACCAGGCACCACGACTGATCTTGCCTTGTCTCGTGTCTGCACCAACCCAGGCTGCATTCCCTGTCAATGGAAGTGTTAACATTACATGCCGAAGAGGGGAATGGCAGCTTTAAAATGCTGTATTGGTAAATGTCAGGGGTGCAAAAATAAGTGCTAAGTCGCAGGGGGATGTTTCCTGATGAAGTGGGAATGGTTTAGCCTGCTGGCTGCTACAAATCAGCTGCTCAGCTGTATTAAGCCACTAGGGAATAGCTTTGAAATGACTATTAATAACCTTTTCAAAATTACCTTAAATTTATTTGGAATAACTGAAGAATTGTTTGTAATGTGAGTTTTGAGTCTCTGTTCACGCTTTCACATTGTACCTCTGGAGGAGCAAGAAAAGGTCTGTGTGGGTGCAAAGGTGTGTTTGCTGATGGCCAAGAAGCTTTGGACTGTCTGGTGAGAACATGGAGCCAAGCAAAGAGTATAACGAGCATTTTGAGGATGCCTTGGATTGCTGTTTGCTGTATCTTTTCTTACAAGAATAAACAGGCATGTGATAAAAATAAGAGACTGCTTTGTGCAGCCTAGCAACAACTTAAAATTCTCCTGCAGCACGAGCAAGTGCGTAGCGGCAGAGTGCAGGTAGTCCTGGGCAGGCAGGCACAGGAGTGGTGTATCACCTCCCCAGCTGCAGAGAAGAGAGCTTTTCTGTGAGGGAGTGAAATTTGAGCACTCTCTGTTTGCCCAAACTGTTCTGTCCTGTTTTGTGTTGTAGCATTGACCTGGGTTCAGGACTGGAATTGTGCAGTGCAGAGTGAGGTACTGTAGGAGCTGCCTTTCCTCGCAGACCCGGGCATGCCAGGGCTCAGAGTGTGGCTCTGACAGCTCGTGGCCACTCCTCCAGCCTGATCCCACATCCTACACCCAGCCTTTCTGTCCAGCCTTCCCCTGAGCTGCTTCTGCTCTTGTCAGCCCCACTCTCAGTTAATTCAGTTCACCAGCTTGCTGGAAAACTCCTTGTTTCTAACGGTGTTGCTTCTCTGCCAGGATCGCACGTGCGTTGGTTTGGGGATGGAGCAGCACGTGCCGAGGCTGGTGCTGTGTAGGATCACTGTGGCAGCTCAGGTACTGTCAAACCTTCCACACTGCCATGGAGACAATGATGGTTGTGGAACACAGATAGAATCATAGAATAGCGTGGATTGGGAGGGACTTCAAAGATCATCTAGTTCCAACTCCCCAGCTGGTTGTATGTTGTCAATCACAGAATGGTTTGGGTTGGAAGGGACCTCTGGAGATGATCCAGTCCAACTCCCTGCCAAGGCAGGGCCACCTGGAGCAGGGGATACAGGAACGTGTCTGGGTGGGTTTTGAATGTCTGGGAGAGGGAGATACTGCCACGTCTCTGGGCTTGCTGGAAACTGAGCTTTGGCAGTTGTTTGCTGTAAGAGTTTCTCCCTCCATCTACATAAAATCCAGCTTTAAACTTGGTGCTCCTGACCGTTGGCAGAGTTGCTCTCATGGTTCCTGAACGGGTGACGATTGTGCAGGTATTGCACGGACTGTCCCCTGCGCTGGAGCCTGCAGCGTTATTTGTCATCTGCTGCAGGTTTGACAGAGCTTTCAATGGGCGTGAGAGCTTAATGGCAATACTCACACAGATCCTGAGTAAGTGCTTAGGCTAAAAATAAAGTTTTATTTTGGAGGATAAGCAGCTGGTAGCGCTTTGCAGCTGAGGCTGCATTTCTTGACACATGCAAGAAAGTGAAAGAACAAAGCATTTTTCTCTGGGCTCCCACCATAGCAGAGATGCTGTCATGTCAGAGCTGCTCGTGCTTCGAGATGAAGTTTTATTCTTGAGACTAAATTACACAGTCAGGGGAATTATAACCATTTCTAATTACTGTAGCTAAACACTTGAAATTTTAGCCAGAAGTTCTACAGTCTTTCACGGTCCAGAATGATTAAAGTAGAGCTACGGTAATGATCTTTAGCCTTGGCTGTGAAGACATGTTCTTCTCACTTTTACTCCAATTAAAAATAATTAGGCTTTTTGATATCAGATAAAATTTGCCTTTGTGGCCTGGACACCCACGTGAGCAGCATTGGTGGCATGGTCTTATCACTCCTGTGTCATGGGTGGAGTGACACTGGTGGGTGCATGGATGGCTCCAGTGGGCTGGAAATACTAAGCATGTTTCAGGGTTGAACAACGTGAAGGCTGCTTTGGCCAGAAGTGAGCAGGCAGTAGGGACATGTCTGAGAGTCCATGCCCACTCTTGAGCAATGTGACTGCAGTTCTGTTTGCCTTGGAGGAAGGGCAAGGTGAGGGAGCAGACTGGAAAGAAGAAATGTGACATTTTCTTCTCAGCCTTCGGAGAGGCTCTTGCCCAGAGCAGACAGACACAGATTGGCTCCCAACTTCCCTGCAGGGTCACAGTGTCTGCCAGGTCATTTGCACCCCAGCTTTCTAGTGCTGGGCTGTGCTGTGTTGCACAGGTGATCACCTGCTGTCACATTGCAATTTTACTGATCAAATCTGTATTTTTTTTTTTGCCTACTGGATGATTTTTGAATGCTTTTCATCAGAAGAAGATGGCTAGACTTTCTTTCCTTGTTTACATGTGGATGATGATGAGCTTCTTACTGCAAAGGGAAGAACTGTCAGCTTTGAACTAGGAGCATCCTGCTCTGTGTTTGTGCTTCTGCATCACTTCTCACAATCCCACTCTTGTGTTTCCTTTGAGGATTTCCAGCATCTCATCAGGTGAACTCTTATTAGAAAAAAACCCCAAACCACAAAAAAACAGACGAGGCGAGATTTGTATTGAAAGAAATATGAAACCAATAAACCAGAAAGTTCATGGAAATTGATTTTCTTGTGATTGTTGCTCTGTGTGAAGTACAGAGGGAGCAAGACACTGAAGAGCAGGGAGGAATTCATGTTGCTTGCCCTTGGAGAAAAATGGGCTCTGTTAGTGATGATGGGAAAACAATGTGAAGAGTCCTCCTCCTTGCAAGAGAAGAGTAACCTTCATGCTCGGGACAGCCTGTAAACTAGGAAAGGCTTTGACAAAAGCAGGCTATATCATGGTCACTGGCTGACCTAAGAAGATCCCTTGCAAGGCCTTGGCCACATTAATGCCCATGGGAGAGGTCAAATCCCACAGTGTAAACTGGGTTTTTACATCTGTCAGTGGCTGAAACATGGAAAACAGCTGAACCTGTCTGTTGAGGAGAGCTCTGGTTCTGGAACAGAAGCAGCCTCCTTTTTATTCTGTTCCTTTTGTAGTTTAGATGTACATAAAAACAAACAGAATTTATAAGTGCATCCCAGATTTACTCCCTCATGAACGATTTAAACTTTGTCATTCGCAGACAGGATTATGTATTCAGTGTGTGAGCTGTCAGCCTGGGTATTGGAATAAGGACAAATTCCAGAAGGGTTTTTTAAGGAGGAAAGTACAAGTAGCCTTAGTATGCAATTCTAGCATTAGATGGTCTGCAAGAAAATTAGACTTCACAGATACTAACAATCTACATGGCTGCTGCCATAACCAAAATTTTACAAGCCACAGGTTCTAACAGAGCTCTGTGTGCAGAGATTTTTAAATTAAAATGCATGTGCATTGTATTTATTCCCGAGACAAAGCCTTAAACTGAGGCTTTCATCTTGGCCATATCAGTAAGAGTTGGCTCAATTTATTCCACCAGAGAAGTGTATTTGTGTGCAGACTTGCAGGGGCTGTGAGGGCTGGGAGTGTTTGGTGTTGGACTGGGGAATCAGCTGGTCCTGCAGGGCTGGTGATCACTGCCTCCTAGAGTTGCTGTTGCTGTGAGTGCAGACTGCTGTGTGATGGGTGCCAGCTTCTGGTGGGAAGGAAGTCTCGCTTCCAGGGCTGACACTCTCCAGAGAGAAGTGGGTGCTGGCACTCTTTGAGCACCCCAGTTCGTGCTTTTTCTGTGAGTTGGCATCTGGATCTGAAAAATCCTTGTTGTATTTAGAGAAGAAGTTCTCATTTGAAATGGCAGTCCACTGGAAATTCTTTCTGTGGACCCTGACTGACCTCATTGCCTCAGGTCTGAGTCACAACAGAAATTGTGGGTCCTGGTCCTGCTTCTGGAGGAGCATCACTTTGCTTCCCCAGCCAGTGGCTCACAAATAAAATTTTGACCTTTAAGAGAGGGTCTTGTCAAACCTAATTTGTCTTGACTTTTGTCACGTGGCAAAACCTTTGATTTTAAAACCAGGGTTTTGAAGCTTGTCATGTGAGAAGTGGAACAGAGGACACGATTCATGACTGCAGCTGTTTGTCTCTGCTCCCCTTTGGCCCACCTCACGTTCTTACCACAGGGATATTGAGCACTCTTCTGGGGAAAGCTCCATCACTGCTAACGGGCAAATAGAGTTGTTCAAAAGGCAAAAACCCACCACCTTGGAGAGGAGGCCCAGCTTCCTGAGAGATCATCTGTGTTCATGCCCTGCAATGCAGAGCTCGCGTGCCAGAGCTGTTTGCTTCCCGCGCAAGGGAACAAAGAACTAAAACTTGTCCTCTTTTAGCATGAGGCTTAGGCAAGAAGGGGAAGTAAGATTTTGTCAGTGTGTGCTTTTTAGAGTGAGGTGGGAAGTCCATGGGTTTGTTTTTCCTGGTTATTTGGCTTGCCTGTTGAAGTTGTTTAGAAGAAATTGTCACTCCTTTCCTCCTTGGAAGCTGCTTGCTTCTTGTACAGCCCGTGTCCTTCCTCCTGTCCATCTGGGCCAGCTAAAAGGGCAGTGTCACCCTGCTCCAAGTGCAGTGAGCCCATTCCTCTGACTCAGGCTGCCTTTCATGCTAGTGGGATGGGCTTTTGAATAGGGATCTCCTGTCATGCCAATGGCGGGGGGGGTGTCCCATATGTGCTGCTTTGTCCCCCTTCCCTGCTCAGGTTGGGGTGGTGTGTGTGAAAGTGGTCTGCAAGGTGTTGATTTTCTGTGATCTGGAAATGCCACCATAGGCTGATATTTTAGTTTGTTCAGCTGCTCGAGAGTTATAATTAAAAAATTTAAAAAAAAAAAAGAAATCAAGCTGTTGGACTAGGCATGCTAGATAATTCCAGGATGTGGGTCGTTTCTTGCTAAATCACTGGTTTCAAGTTCAGATTAGATCTTTTCTAAGTAATAACAATTAATTATTCCTTGTGGGTTTTTGTAGTACGTGTAGGGACAGTGCCATGTAGTGTGGAAACCTTGAGGGCAGGCCCCAGCTCCAAACCTTCTATTATATTGAATAAAAAACAAGGTTTGAGGGAGAAGATGAGGCAAGAGCTGCAAAAATAGACATTCGCCCACAAGGAGCTGGGAATTGCTGGGATGATGTCTTGATGAAAAGGTCTTGAATGCCTGTCCATGGGGTTTGTGCCTGGGGCCATACCTCCACAGCTGCTAATGGAGCTGGGGTGTCACCTCCCACTGTTCCTGCTGCCTGCTCCCCCTCCACTGCTCTTGAGCTCACTGGCCAGGAGGCTGAGCTCAGCCTCTGAGTTTGATCCTCTTTCTCTGGAGGTGGGAAGAAAGCCTTGATGGCCCACACAGGTGCTTTTCACCCACTCGCACCTGGGGGATGGAAGTGGTTGGACAGGTTTTTGGGGTGGAGGGCTCTCTGTCAGCTGAGTTCAGTCGGTGTCCATGTGCGGTGATGAGAACCAGGGCAGCTCCTGAGGAAACCAGATGGCTGCCTAGAGACATCAAGTTGAATCTCTCCACTGAGCAGACAAATGCAAACCTCCATGGCCTCTGAATCTGATGTGGTGACAATTCCTTTTTGTGTAAACTCGGTGAATTCTGTGCCTTTCCAGATTCCCTTTTTCCTTTTCCTGAGGAAAGGATGCACGATTGCAGGGGGACAGACAGACCGTGGTTTGAACAACGGTTTGCATCCAAGTGACCTGCCAGAAAGCAGATCCATGGACCTTTCCCTCTGCGTTCAGGCTCAGCTGTCCCTGGGGAGTATTTGGGGAGAAGCTCAAGTATCAGCTTTTTAGCATGTTTAAACAATAATTGTATGAAATCCCAGCACCTCAAGTAAGAATGATGATCATAAAAAATTCATTACCTACTTACTGCAAAAGCTTAGGGACTTCCCTGAGCCTGGCCAAATCAAAGTGTTTATAGATGAAGACTTTTTCCATTTGACATCAAAAAAACAATTTCCATTGGAGTGCCGAGTTCTAAGTAATGAAGTTTTTGCCCTAGAATCACCTTTATTGACTTAAACTGTAAAATGCATCCCCTTTAGTTTGTTTTTTTTTAAAATTGATTTCATGTATCTGTCTTCCATTAGCTTGATGACAAGAGATAGCAGCAGCAGTATTGAAATAATTGTGCAGTTGTTATCAAGGGACCTGCACAATATAATTTTTTATGTCAGAGATGGAAAGAAACCCCTCCAACATCCAGTTTTGGGAAGCATCATCTTGCCTGTTGTCATGAGCTGCCTTAGAAGCATTGCCCAGTGATGTGGGACAGGATCTGAGCCTTCTTCATGCATGAACATATGTGAGCTGGCTGTATTCTTGAGCTTGAGATCTCAAAAATCATATTGAGCTCTGGTCACTTGAAAAACTTTTAAATACTATTAATATTCTGTTAATGAATGAGCATAAAGGTTCTCTTAAAATCCCCTGCTGGCAGTGTTTGGGCTCATGTGACTGTGGATGGATGTGGAGGACCACACAAACCTTGTAGCTGGGCTGAAGGGAGTCAGGAGTGGTGAAGGGTGAGCAGCCCTGACCTGGAAGAGTTTAGGGAGATGGGAGAGAGAAAACGTGCACATGAATTGTGCAAACCACGCAGCTTCAGAGTTACTGTCACCCTTTGCTTGCTGTTAGGCAGCTCCAGACCTCCATGAGCTGAGTCCTGGCCATCTCCATTCCTGCTGGATTTGTTCCACATTATATGGGCTGGGAAGATTTCCTGAAATACAGTGGCTTGCTCTCACTGATGCCACTGAGCGAGATGGGTGCTGACACAGGTGAATGTGGCATGTGAAGCAGCAGATGCAAGAAATCGATCCTGTAATGAGCCATGGGAGCTGGGAGCAACTTTTGCACAGGGGAAATGAGCAATCTAACAAATGCAGGTTTTTTGTTTGCTGCTTTGGGAAGTGAGGAAAACAGGATTATGGCTGTATTGCTGCCTGAAGCACAATGTCCTGAGGGGACATCCCCCTCCTGTCCCCATTTCTTTGTGTTTTCTGGGGAGCCTGTGCCACTTTAAGCTTGGAAAGGAGATGGGATTATAAATTGCAGCTAAAGAACAGGCTGTTTTTCTCCTGAAGATAGTGTGGGACACTAAGGAATTGCTTTTCTCCCATGACTCACTTCTTACTTCCTTATAGGTGAAATGTCAGCAAATCCAGTTGAACCCTTTAATCTTTTTTTAAGGTAAGAAAGCCCACTAAACAAACCCCAGAATTTGTTCTTGAACTGAATCTGGAGATAACTGTAAGTTAGCCTCGTTCCTTTGATAAACAGAGCTAAACTTGCAATTCTCAAGGTACTTTTGTAAGTCAATGGAAACTGTCAGTCTGTTGAAGTTTTGCAGCACAGAAAAATAGTGTTCTGCTGTCTGCCAGTCAAAAACAACTGCAGGTCCTTTAGTTCACAATTTTCTGGGGTTTATTTTGGCTTGTGCTGTTGTCTTCATGATCACACATATAAGAGTCTAAGACACTGCTGTAGATCTCAGTGGCATCTTCATTGGTTTTGGGGTATGAATTAGCTTTAGTTTTATCATTGCCCCCAATAAAGCTTGATTGTGTTGACTCGCTGGATTTGGTGAGAGTCAGGAACAGAAACCTCAGCAGAAATATCCACTTTACCAAGAATAAATATGCTTGCAGGAGCAGCTCTCAGCTAACAAGGATGTGTGCACGCTTGGGTATTTTCTCTGTGACCAATTAGCATGATCTTCCTCTTGACAGTGCAGCGTGTATGGAGTATTTTAGCCCCTCTGACACCCCCTCCCCTCCTGCCCTGCACCTGCACCCTCAACAGTCTTTAAATGGCTTTGCTATAATTAGCTGGCACACCTAACTTTGTGTAATTCTTATGTATAGCACTGATAAGCCAAAAGCATGAATAACATCTCCTGTTCCATAGTGCTTCTCTGAACATGTTAAAATATACAGCTACCAAACTCCATGGCAGGGGATCCTCTTTCAAAGGATGTTCCTTCTTGCCTTAGCTTTACTGTGGCCCACCTGAAAACAAATGAGCATGTGAGGGTTACCTTTTCCTGGGAGTCTGGTTGTTACACTGTTTAAATCTCCGAATGAGTTATTTGTACCTAAAGTCGTGAAGGATCCTGGCAGCTGGAAGAAGGCTTCTGGGTCTGGACATGCTGTTCTGCTTAGGTGGAGAACTTGTTTGGGATTCCCATGTTGGGAAATATGTCCCAACCAAAGAGGAGCTGTGTTTCTTCCACACTGATGGGAGTTGGTCAGTACAGCTTGAAAATGTTGGGGAGAAGGTGGTTGGGTATCCTGGGGTTTCCCAATACTGATTTTTCAAATCTTTGTGCCTGTGACCCAGAGGGGGCTGTGGAGAGCAGTGGCTTGTGAGATCTATATTGTGGGAACATTATATGGGCACTTGCTTTGGAGAAACCTTGTAAATGTGCTCAGTCTCCTGGGTCCCTGGCCTGAAACGCCATTAGCGGAGAAGTCCTCAAGGACCTTGGTTTATCTTTTGTGCTTAGGAGATGTGTGAAGGGATGATAGTAAAAGTACTGTTGGCAAGTGATCCCTCCACCTTGGAATGAGTTTTGCTTCATGAGAATGTGGAGCTGCTCTCTTTGAGCAGAGGGGCAGCATAAGCCCCTTTCTGTGTTTGCTTGGAGCAATTCTACTCCTGGTAAAAAAATACTCAGGTTTCTCCATATGGTGATCTGGGGATAATTTTATTTCGGAGGAGGTCGCACACGTGATCTGATCACACGATGTGGTAAGTTGAGTTTCAGGTAGGATGCACCAGCAATTTGAGGAAGGGAAATGCTCATTACAGAGGAAAACACTGGGTTTTCTCTATGAGTTAGTGTGTTCTGATCCTGCCCTGCTGGCTTTCTCTGTATTTTGGGTGTGCAGGGGAGCTGTGTCCCTTCATGGCAGAGGAAGGAATGTCTGTTCTGCATGTAGAGTCCAAAACACAGAAAAATTCTTTTCTATCCAGGCTGTTAACTGATGCTGCAGCAGCAAGCTGCCTTTGATCCTCCCGACTAGAATGATCTTTGGGGAGAACTTTCCAGGGCCTCTCTCAGGTTTCAAGACAGGTTTTCATCTCTCAGTGACAGCTTAGCAGGAAAGAGCCTCGCCTGTGCCAGGTCTGGCAGCTCTGATCCTGGTGCTGCTCAAAAGATCCAGGGGATTCATGTCTGGTTTACAATTTTGTGCAATTTACAACTGTCCAGGACTAAAACTAGCTGATGACTTTTCTGTGGTTGCCCCTTGAGGATGGAAGCTCTTTTCCCTCATTAATGGCTTTAATGAAGTACATATGGCTGTTCATCCAGCGGATACCAGAAAGCGGCACTTGTTCGCCATGTGGCAGACTCGAATCATTCACGCCAAGCCCACAGGCTCTGCACTTCCTTGAACCTGTGCACCCTCTTTGCCCCTTCTCATTCTTGCCCAGCTGATGTTCCTGGGTTGTACACCTGTGCCTGCTGCCAGGTCTGTCTTCCCATCTTTACTGGGACTGAGACAGCAGGTCCAAATAATTTTCCATTCCCCCATTTTCTGTCTGTGTAAGAGACACTTTATAATTTGCCCATGGTTTTAGGTTTTTATGCCCAAAGCACATCACAGCTCTAGTGTGCTTCCTTCTGACTCTTGCCAGAGTGCTGATCATGGGACAGGGAGGATTTGGGAAGGAAAGCTGATAAATCATAAATTCCTGTGCAAGATGAATCATGAGTTATTACATCTTTCTCAAACACGCAACTGCAAGGTGTTACGCCAGTGCCAGTCTATGGCATGCAGGAGGAAGGTCCCTTTTGGTTAATGTGTACATACAGGCTCTTCTGCATCTGTCTTTGGGCATCAGTTGAATTGACAACTTAATTGCAATTTTTTCCTGCCTGACTCCCGGAGCCTTTACTTGATCCTCATGTACTGGAATGTGCTCCAAGGCAGGGGTGAAGGGCAAGGGAAAAGAGTTCTCTTGATCATGGTAGAAATGTGAATTTTTTCATCCTATGATTTATATAACTATCACCTTTCTGGCATTTTGCTACAATCTCTGCTATGGAAATAGATTGTGGGGGGGAAGTGAGCCTTCCTCTTCAAATGCGAGGAGAAGAGCCAGGACTTGCGCAGTTTTCCAGTCTTGTTCTTTCCTCTGGGCTCTGACCTTGCTCCTGTTCTGGCAGCACTTGGCAAACCTGATTAAGAGCACAAAGAGTTTCTGTGGCTGGATCTTCATCCCACATCCATGTTTTTGCCAACTCAATCAAAAGAAAGATGGGCTGAGATTAGCACCTTGCACTCTTCCCAGCACTCTGGGAACTTAGAAATTAGTTGCATTTTTGATCGTAATTAATATAGGGGCTTTCTTATAGACCTGTGCTAATTGTGTGCAAGTGATCTTGGAGCTGTGCTGAATCTCAGTGAGCAAAGGACATCTGTAGCAGTTTTTTGGGCTACCAGACTGAAGACTACACAAAGTCTGGTAAAACCCCTTCTGTTGGGCTTTTTTCAACTTTAAATGCTAAAATGTCCAAAGTCTTGGTGTACTTCTAGTGCTGCCCTGCAGTATGTTTCCTTCCACCTTGATACATCCTAGTTTCATAATCCTGAGTTTTCATCAAAGCAGATGCCATCTACTGTTTTCTTTTTCATTGTAAGTGATAATTCTAGTATGTGTATACATTTTATGTTTATGTATGTATCAGTAGAAATGTAAATTTTCCCTGCACGGATGCTGTGTTGACCATGTCAGGTATTGACTTGGCTTGACAATTGTGTGCCAAAATGATGCTGAACAGGTGATCCTAAAGAGAGAGGCAGCTCTGTTGTCTGGCAGCTGTGCGCCCGGGGCAGGCTGAGCCAGGGAAGTCCGCTGAAACATTGAGAGCAGTAAGAATTAAGGCAGAAGGGAACAGCAAGAAATGTAAGTATGTGTTGATTGGTTTATTTTAAAATTTTCTGTCTCTGCTTTTATCCTCTTAGAGTGTTTTGGCATGAGACATGTTCTGGTTACTGGAGAGTGCAAAATTTATGAGGGAAGGCATCAGTAGCCGATTCTGGTCATCGTGGCCAGTAAACAGGATCTGAGCATGGCTGGAGAGACCCAGGATGAAGCATTTCCACCTCAAGAAGTACAAGCATGCAGTGGTGGGTTGCATGCATTCTGTTGTCCCTCAGCCTGTCTCTGCCCCCTTCTCCCTGACTCTGAGGCTTCCTGCTCTCGGGAGAGAAACTGGTTGAGGTTTGGCTGCTGTGCATCCCCTCTGCTGCCTTCTGTTTGTTCCAAATGCCTCCTGTGCCTACTCTGTCCCTAGTTAGTGAATCTCTTCGCCGGGAGCTCTGGCTTTTGCTTTGGCGTGATTTGCACAGCTTAAGCCCTTTCCCTGGCTATCCTTTCTTTTCATTTCCCGTTTGTGCCGGCTGTCCGCTGGAGCGGCTGCTGTCAGCACACAGTGGAAAAACACCGTGAGAAACGCACTACAGCAGATCAGCAGGAATTCCTGGGCTGCTTCTGGGCTGCCTCTTTGTCAGAGGAGCTCAGCCATGTCTTTGTTTTCTCGCTAGCGAGTCAGAGATGCTGCAGGTTTGTTTGGAGCTTTTCTCATCTTATTTGCTCAGTAACCAGGGCAGTTGCCCATTGTTTCTCCCGCGTTTTTATTGTGTGTTTTTAAGTGCCTCGAGGCACAATATCTTCATGCTGGCAAGAATAAGTTAATGCATTTCTCTTAGCCTACAGCCTGGGGACTAAAAATTTCTGATTTCTACAGCAAAAACGGGAAGGGAAAGGAGCTGAATTTTCCCCAGCAATGCAAAAAACCGAAATTCAGCCCATTTGTTTGAGCTGTGTGGTCCCGAAGGGGGAACTCTGATCTTGCACATCACTCTGCTGCAGACAAAGGATAGTTGATTTTTGTAAATTGGTGCCATGATCATTTCAATCTGGAAGGAATAAGCATGCAGACAGTCTGGCGGTGACTGGGGGTGGAGGGCATGTGACCTAAGAGGTGGTCTTCCTCTCTGATTTGAGTAACAAAGAACCAGCCTGTGCCTGTGTATGCCAGCGGGATAAATATACTAATTTCACCAGTGGTCCGTATCAGTGCAGCTGCATGAAAACTGAGCTGTCACTGGAGACAAAACTTTGTCTGTCCTTTGTTGTCGTGTTGTGAAAGCTGGGGCAGTGAGATGAGGATGAAGATGAGCAGCCCTGCCTGGGCACCCCTCTGGTTGCAGAGGCAGCTGCAGGCATGAGGGCACTGATTCCTGCACATGCAGAAGATCAAATGCCCTTGATCACTAAAAAATGGGGAGGCAGGAGGAGAAAAAAAAAGCTATGTTTTCTTGGATCAGCCCCCTGCAGAGGCAAAGAAAAGCCTGCCATACATTAATGGGCCACTTTCATAAATGTGGGAGCCTCACATGCACGCAGAGTGGCTCAGCCTGTCTGAGCTGATGCAGCTGTCAGCCTGTTTGTCTAGAAAATGGTTTTCTGAAAGGTATGATTATTCTAGACTGTTGAGCAAGTTCTTCTGTGTGAGTGCATTTAAACAACACCAGTGGTACGTGTGGAAAGATTAAAAAGAAAAAGAGAGGGGGCAACATTTTCGATAGCCTGGGGAGGACAGGAGAGGAGGTTGTGCTGCCTGTACCACAAGGACACCTGTAGTGTCTTCTGAATTGCTCAGGTCTCTCACCAGCCTGTGCAACACATCCTGTGCAGGTGTGCTATCTCTGGGGAGACTGCTCCTGGGGCAGTAAGCATGAGAGCAGTGTGAGGCACGGGGGGTGGATGCATTCCTGCCTCTCCAAGGCCATGCCCTGTGTTGGCCATGCTTAGGTACCCACAAGACACTCTGGAAGGGTGCTTCTTAAAAGCTTGTCTTTGGCCCTGGGAAAGGCATCCTTCCCCAACCACCTTGGGGTGTGCAAAGCACCCCAAGGCAGTGCTGAGGTCTGGCTCTGTCCTCATCAGGTGGGGAGGAAATTGGCAGCAGGCTCTGGGGAGACCCTTTGTTTGCTCATGTTATTAGCAAGGAGTGAGGAAATAATGATTTATTGATGCTTCTGTGATTCTCCTGCACCAGGCTATGAAGGAAGAAATTCAGTTTTCTGGCTGATATTCATGGCTGTAATTGAGCAGTACCATGTTCCTGCAGAGCAGCTTGCCTGTGGGGTGCTCGTGGTACCCCTAGTTCTGTGGTACAGTGCCCCATAGCCAGAATGGGCTGTAATCACCAAGGGTCACTTCTCTGCTCTTCCTTCGCCTCTGGCTGTGGCCATGCTGGTGGAGACAGGCTGCTCATAGAGCCCAGCATTTCTCTGCTGCAGCGTTTTGTTTGATTAAACCAGAAATACCTCATAGAGAGGGTGGCAGCCACTCCTTTCTGGGGTGAGGCAGCAGTGGGAATGTGTTATCAATACCTCAGCAAATACTCCTTGATCTTCATGGTGTGTTGGACAGAAGGTGGTGTCCTGTTGATGCCTCTTGGCCACAGCCTGGGCACCATCGCTCCATGCTGGCGGAGGAGACCCCTGCGCTCACCCCGGCAGGGCCGGTGCCTTCCACTGCCATCACTGCCCTGTCCCTGTCACTGCCCTGTCCCTGCCACCTTCTCTGCCTGCCCAGAGTGGCTGGCATGGCTGTGCCTGTGCCTGGTGAGCTGGTGAAGGACACAGTTAACAGCTCGCGTGCTGCAGTGGTTGCTCGGGGCTCTGCCAGCCCCCACCGTGCAGCCTCAGTAAATCCAGCTGAATTCCTGGGCTTTGCTTGGTACGTCTCCTCTGACAGCCCTCTGTACAGCAGTGCCCTTTTCCTGCATTCCCTTGCTTCCATGGGAGCCTTAGCTTATGAACAGGGTTTTGTCTCTGTACCCCATAGCATGGCATGGGGCAGGACTGCAGCACCAGGAGTCTGCAGGACTTTGGAGCACCCAGCTCCTGCCTGCACCTCAGGGCTCCGCTCTTGCTGCCACTTTGTGGCCTTTCTCCTTTGCAGGCTGTAGAGCCATGCGTGGCCAGGGCTGCCTGTGAATGTGTGAGGTGCCTGGATGTACTGCTCAGGACCCCTGCCTGCCTGTGTCCCAGCTGCCAGCATCCTCAGGAAGGAGTGCTGGATGCAGGCAGGATTCCCTGTCCTGCAGAGTGATTGATCTCCCTAGATTGCATGGGGAGTACAGCGAGGCACTGCCCAGAATTGCTGTGAGCATGTAATCCCTCGAGTCCTAGGGAGGAGGAGATCATAGGTGAGACCTTGGCAAACCTGACTTTTGCCCCCTTGCAGTCTGTGCTCATTTCCACTGCAGTGTGCTTTTTCATCCATCCTCCTCAAACAAAGCACTGCCATTTTGGTTAACCTGAGGAGGGTGCAGATTCCTTTGAATCACCTGATGTATCCAGGAAACTGATTTCTATTTTTTAACTTTATGATTACAGTGCAGGGGATCCCGAATGCTGTGTGTCCTACAAACCCAAAATGCGAGGCAGCCCCTGTGCTGAAGACCCTGCCATTTCCCCCTCACCCAACATGCACCCTCCCAGCTCAGCTGACAAAGGGAGATGATTTATGAGCACCATCAACAATGTCATAAAGTGCAAGTGGCAAGTTAATGCTGGTTTTTTATTCCAGCCCTTTGACAGGGCCTTGTTAATAGAGGGTTGGGAACAGAAACAAAAGAAAAGAGCACAGCAGCTAAAAGCCAGTTGTCACAGCACTGCTGCATTAGTGTGAAAATGCTGTGTTTTATCAGAAAGGAAGCACCCTCTCCATAACAAATGGCATTGCACAGCAAGGAGCAGCTCCTTATGAGCACCTCTCCTATGGAGGCAGGCTGAGAGAGTGGGGTTGTTCAGCCTGGAGAAGGCTTTAGGGAAACCTCATTGCCTCCAGTACTTAAAGGGAGCTTATAAAAAGATGGACAATGACTTTTTACATTGGCAGGTAGTGCTAAGACAAGGAGGGTATGGTTTTAAACCAAAAGAGGCAAGGTTTACATTGGATGTTAGGCGGAAATTCTTTAACTGGAGAGTGGTGAGGCACTGAAAGAGGTTGCCCAGAGCAGTTATGGATGCCCCATCCCTGGAAGTGTCTAAGGCCAAGTTGGACACGACCCTGGGCAGTCTGGTCTAGAGAGTGACATTCGTACTCATGGTGGGGGGTTGGAACTAGAAGATTTAAAAGATCTCTTCCAACCCAAACCATTCTGTGATTCCAACCTATGGATTCCTGTGGACTGTGCTGATGTGCCCTCTGGAAGAGGGCAGAGATGCTCAGCTGTTCAGTAAGATTCAGTGCTCTGTACTGCCGATTTTCCCTGCGATGATCAGACTGAGAAACGTTTTAAACCCTTTTGGGTGAAAGCCTGGAAGACTGGGGAGGGTGGGAAAAGGCAGCACAAAGGGGTGCAACTTGCAGAGGGGCTGTTTTTGGAAGGGGTGGTGGTGAGTGCGGAGGGACTACAAGCAGGGGACCAGGGGGTGCACCAGGGCCAGTGTTTGGAAGCTGTAGCAGGAGTTGTGTTGAATTTTGGGGTGGGGGCTCATGGGGGAGTGCAGCAGGGCAGGTGGGGTGTGCAGAGGGCAGGGGTCTGTGGCACTCAGAGCAACACTGGCATTCCCCTGGAGACAGCAGTGCTGGAGACTTCTGCACTACTCCCCTTTCCCAGAGCGAGCATGCAGCTTGCTGTAATTTTCTCTTATCTTCTCAGAAAATGAGGTGAATTCACTGAAATAACTTGCTGTTCCTTCCAACCCTCCTTGGAATGTATTCAAATACACTTTGCTCCATTTCCTTACTTAGTTCTGTAGTTAGAGGTGGTGAAATGCTCCCTAGGCCATATGGGGCTGTTTGGAGCTTCATACCAAAGTTGAGTTCTGAGTGTTGGTTTTGTTCTTGACCTGATACTTTAATAAATTTGGTTTTATTTTTAAAGTTTTCCCCAGTTGCTTTCTTCCCTGTCTTTCTTGGGAGAACAAACTAACAAAAAAAACCCTCCTAAATTTTTCAAAGCTGAGTGTTGCAGAAGAGGCCTCTCATCCACACCTTGTTTTTTTCCCCACAGTCTGCGGTAGCTGTTAATTCACATTTGGTTAAGCAATTAATCAGGATATAAATAATACATAGCATGTTATCAGAAAACTGCATGCCAGTGCTATGGAGGCAGGCACTTTCGGCCCTGGTGGGGAGGGCTTCCCGTCTGTGCTCTGCAGCCCCCTAAGGCCAATTAAGGTGCATCCTTGATGAGATTCCAGCCGCTCTTTGGCTGGATANGGGGGGGGCAAAGCAAGTGAAGATAAAGAGAGGGTTTAGTGTTCAAACAGCTGCCCTGAGCACTGGAGCCTGAGCATTCCCCTCCTCCCCTTGTGCGTGGGCTGAGGCTGGAGCAGCGGGGCCGAACGGGTGGTGCTGGCACCAGTGGCAGTGTAGGGGAGACCTGTGGGTCAGAGACTCAGTAGCGTGTCCTTTGCCTTCTGCCTTAGTCCTCTAAAGGTCTGTTCTCCTGAAGGCATGTCAGCTGTAGATAAACAAAGCCTTTTAGAGTGTCACAAGTGTAGGAACCTGCTTTATCTTCCTGTTCCCCCTCCAGCCTCCTTTGTGAGCCCAGGGAGTGGTGTCTTTGGTGTTTCTTCTTTCAAGGCTGTTGTTTATTTTAACTGCAGTAACGAATGCTAAACTGGCTGGCGGGAGGAATAAATGTTGCTGTGACAGCTTGGGTGGAGATTTGGAAAAGATGCTTCAAGTTACAAAACAAGTATAAAAACCATCAAGAAAAAAGTGAGCAAAAAAACCCCATCCAGAGTTGATGGGCTCTGAGGCCACCAGATTTCAGCAGTCACATTCACAGCTGTGAATTTGCTCCATAGTAGGGCAGCAAGAGCAGGAATAATTTGGCTTGGGATAAGCTTGGCTTTGCAGGAGGATCTCAAAACCTCTCTGCAGGAGGCTAAATATTTAAGGCTACTGCATGGTCCTGAAGCTTTGTCTCTGGTCTCCCTGTAGGAATCGTTGGACTTTGGTGCTTGTAACAGTGACTTTCTTTCCCAAACATAAACTCTGGGAATTTACTGTACTGTGGTCTCTCCTGCCGTAAACTCTGGTGCAAAAGAACCTCAGCTGAAGGGCACAGTAACATGTTGGATGTTGTTTCTCAGGTGCTGGAGCAGGATGTGGTTCTCCAGTCCATTGACCGTGCCATTGAGGCTGTGCACAATGCTGCCATGAAGAATGGGGGAAAATACAACCTGGAGCAGAGAGATGTCCTCCAGTAAGTATGATGGGCATCTGGGAGAGCTGGCAGATGGAGGGTGGTCACAGTGTCATTCTGTCCTTGGGGGATGTTGGATGTTGTTGATTTGAGCCCCTGTGCTGCAAAGTGCTGCTGCACTCAGAGAGCTTCCCAGTGTTTGAGCTGCTGCTGCTCCTCCTGACAACTGTGTCCAGCAAAGAAGAGCTTTGGCCTTGCTGCTCTATCCCTGTGCATGCCAAAAAGAGGAGATTCTCAGCCACACTGTAGTTCTGGAGAAGAAATCCAAAACCTTTCTGGCTGCATTGTCTCTGCTTTACCAGCCAGGAATGGTAGAGGTTGTTGGCATGTGACACAAGGTCTTTAACATGTTCTCAAATAATTGCCTGTGAGGAGAATTTTTGTTTTCTCTGACACCTCACACTCTGTGCTGAGGCATGCTGGTTTAATCTCAGTTGAACAGCAATTCTAAAGTGCAGGCAATTTCTGAAGCTTTCAATGCAATATGTGACTCTCCCCCGAGGAAGAGGCATTTTTCTCCAGTGAACTGATGAATAAATTATGGGCTCTTGCAAAGCCTCTTCCTTCCTCCCCCAGAAGTGCTTCCTTAGTTGTTAATGAAACTGGAGTTGGTGTTCAGAGTAATGTAGCCCATTCTGGTATATATAGCCCAAATGCAATAAATCATTAAAAAATAATTTAAATGTTGCAGCGTGGTCACTCCCTTGAGCTTTGCTCTTCCCGATGTCATCATTCCGTTTCAGAAAACTGATCCATCACCGGAAGGAGACCGTGTCCCGTAAGAGCCACTCTCCCACCCCGCAGGGGACGGTAATGACTCAGTCCACCAGTGATCACCACCTGGACGTGTCCCGGCAGCCCAATGGGGTGTGCCGGACGGGGTACGAGCGGCACCACAGCCTTCCCAACACCGAGTTCGAGGAGGACGATGAAGGTCTCTATCAGGTAACAGTGGCTGGACACTTGCTAGGTTCCTCCTTTGGTGGTGTGGCGTTGCTTGTCCCGTTGAGTAAAACGCATTTGCAGCTGAAGTTACAAATCAAGTGTTTGTGCTGCTGACCAGGGGTTACTGCAGCATAAAGTGTTGGTGTCTCCGTGTAAGAAATCTGGAACAGTCCCTCTGCCATTTACACTTGTCACGCTTTTTGGAATCCTTGAGGGTCCATGGTTTTATGGTAACATGCAAAACACACTTTATACTGTGTGACTATCTGTTGGCAACTTTCTAAAAGAGTTGCAGGCTCTCTGGAGAATGCTTTGAAAAGCAGTTTTGATGTGAGCAGCCGAGCTCCCTCCAAGCACTCAGCACTGCTTCATTTCCCCCTTGTTATGTCTGCACAAGATCATTGGTCCTTAAGCATTTTATCTGCTGTGGCTGCCTATTTATACTACTCGAAACAAAACAAAAAGCTAAAAAAAACCCCAAAGATCCTGCTTTGTCTGAAGGTTGCTTATCATGATGAATTAAAGGCAAATTGCAGGAAATAAGATTTAGAACAGATCTTTTTTTATCTCAGTGACACGCAGTTCCAAGGTTACAGTGCGGCGTCAGTGAGGCTTCAAAGTAGCAGCCTAGGACGGAAGTGTGGCTGTTGGGGATGAATGATGTGCCAGATTCCCCTGTGTAGGTGTAGCTGGATGTTAGGGCTAAAGGCACCAAGCAAGGATGAGCGTGGACATTTTTTATTCCTCCCACAGATGAACATGTGCACTGTAGTTTTTCTTCATCTCTCTGGGCTGAGTGTTTGTAGGCATTGTGTTTATAAGGCACTCATATGCTGTCATCCCTAGCAGATGAGGCTTGTTTTACACTTGAAGAACTGTGAGTTTGTGGAGATGAAAGGTAGCTCTGGCTCACTCTGGCTGAACACAGCAATTCCTACAAACCCCATTTTTCTCCTCAGTATTCATTTTTGTTCTTTGGCAGTCAAACCAGCTCCATTCTCAAGCCTGTACATTATGGGCTGAGCAAATGGGGCACCTTACAGCCCATTCTCCATGCTGATTCCCTGTCTTTATCTGGTCTGTGGTTTGGTTGCTTGCCAAAAAGGAGGAAGACAAATTTCCTTGGCTGACAAAGAACTGTTTCTGTCTGGGTGGCACTGAGGATGCAGTTGAAGGGCTTCCAGCTTAGCCCTGTGCTGAAAGGGCTCCTTGAGATTTTAGCAGCTCAGTTGGTGGATTTCCTGTGTGCTTTGAAAATACAAAGTGGAGGAAGCAGCATTGCTTTCTTCCACTGGTTATGCTGTCACACCAACACAGCAAGAGAAGTAGTGAAAGCTTTGCTCAATCATATAATTCTAAGCCTAAGAGGAGACCTACTGAAATCTAAACTTCCTCACTAGCTCCAGAAGAGCAGAGGTCTTGGCATGTGCTTTTCATTGCTTGGAATTTTCAGGTGCATTCAGTGTTTGCATCTGAAAACTTAAGCAAAATTTGAGGTGCAAATTTCCTCTCAGTGGCTTTGCTCCCAGGACTGAACTGGCTGCAGTACTTTGTTGAGGGCATTTGTGCTGAGCGTATCTTCAGCTCCTCCACAGTCAGCATAAGGTGGGAGGCTGGGGCTGCTGCCATACCAGCTGCCAAGGGTGGAGGTTGGGCTCTTGGAGTATTTTAGTCAGTCTGCTGCATTTGTGCATGCTCAGTGAGTTTGTGATGCTCGTCTCCAGAAACCTTTGCTACAGTCCAGTGTGTCTGGCTTGGCAGAGTTTGCCTGGAGGAGGAGGTGGGCGGGAGATTGTTCATTTGGTTTACTGTTTTATTATTTTGTTTAAAGGGCACTACTATAATAACATTGTTCCCAGGAGTCATAATGGTGATGTTCTCTGCCTGCTTAGCTGCGAAGGGAATGGGAGTGTTGTGGTTGAGTCAGCTCTTTTCTTTAAGCAGCACAGGGAGCACATCCTGCTATCAGTTCTTGCAAAAGGGTAAAGGAGGGGAAGCAGATGTGTAAAATCTGTGGATTTGGGGAACTTCACAGTGCCCTTATAGAGGCCTGGGGAAAGGGAGGCTTTCAACACAAGTACAGTTGCTTCTCTCTGAACCTTTGGTAAGGTCCCTCATCTTTTCCCCTCTGGAGAGGTGGAATCTGAACTTCAAGGACTCCTGCACGGTCAGCTTGTGCTTGGCAGCTGCACAGAGGATGTTTTTCTCCCTTTCCCTTTGGGGTTTTGGTGTTGTACATCCTCCTGTTGGCCCCAAGCAGTGGCTAGGACGTGGGGTGGAGGGAGGGGATGGCCATCGGTTACACCTCACAGCTCCTGACCATGCAGCTTGGGCAAGCATAGGGAAATTCCTGCGATGCTTCACGTTCTCCTCGCAGCCGCTTGTACTGTGGTGTGGGGCTGTCTAAACTGGCAGGGGCTGAGCTAGCGTTATCTGTACATCTATTAATTTAAGCACTAGCCTGTAATAACTGTGTTAAACTTGTGTGGTAAATTTGGAAGGGCAAATGAAGCCATGGAAACACTCCAGAACGACCCAACCCTCGCTGTCTCCAAACAATGTCATGCATCTGTGCTAAGCTCTGGGCCTGCCTGTCTGCTAAATCCCACTGCCTCAGTAATCGTGGCCGTGCTGTGCCAAGCAGCTCTGACTCGTGCTGTCAGCTCCAGCACTCTGCAGACAGGGCCCTGCTTTTAGCATAGCTGAGCTTTCTGGATTTTAGGCCAGCCTGCCAACCATGCGATGCAGAGATCCCTCCTGGTCTGCTTGACCGACCTCTCAGCTGTTCAGTCTCTTTTTGGACCGACACAGATAATTTTTGAAGCTGTATGCATGTATCAGATAGCATTCCACCCAGAGAACAATGTGCAGTGGATTGACAAGAGCAGAGAGTGCAGGCGGGGAGTCTGAAGCAGTGGCTCATGGTAATTCACCAGCTAAAGGTGCTTGTAAAGAAGTGACTTTTTATATGACATAGTAAAAGGTTGGATTTGGTGTTGGGTAGGAAGGGGACAAAGAGATCCTTTTTTAAAAATCTTTCTGCAAACTGCTGTGTCTTCACTTGTCTAGTGGATCTAGACACGGGCTGTGAGCATGTTGTCAGCTTTTGGCATCACTTGAACATTTGAGGTGGCTTTTGAAGGTGTTTTATTTACAGGAATATCTTTGCTCCTATTTCAGAGGAGGTTTTTGCCCTTCCTTGGATCTGGGGGAAAAAAAGCACGTTTTTCGTTCTCCTTCTACTGAGCTAGTAAGATAGAGACCCTTCAGGGGCCTGTCTCAGATTTTCACTGTGGCAGAGCTCTGTGCCCTGGATGGTGTTTGTATAGGTCTATTCAGCAATGACAGGGCACAGAAAAACTTCTCTTCCAGGGCTAAACAAACCTGGAAAATTTTCACTTGTGATGGACTGAATGTCACTGTAGATTCCAGATGGTTGACAGCTGGGTTACCCAAGACATTCAGACCATCACCTCCTTTCCCTTCCTGTGCTCCCCTGGGAGGTCTGGCCACAGACAGTGATTGCAATATCCCATAAAAGCAGAGGCACTTTTGAGGCAGCAGGCTCTGAACCCCAGCAGTCCTGAGAGGTCCCAAGCTGAGTCTCCTGGCCCTGAGCTGCTGGGCTGTGGGGACTGGAGTATTGATGCAATGTGCTCCCACCTAGCTTGGCTGCTGTGTTCAGTGATGCCCTGCTGATTAGAGGTTAACCCTGAGGCTGAACCTCCCTGGAGTTATTGTGGGTGGAAGTGATATTGGTGATCATGGTGTTTAGATCTGACAGGAAAAGATGAGTGTAGGAATCTGAGTCTGGGGCTCATGCATTGCTGGTTTGGCAATCCTAGAAGAAGAGATTTACAGGAGAAACCCCAGATGTGGAGAGTTAATGCAACTCCCTGGCAAAGCTTTTCCCAGTGTGTCTTGCTATAGGTAGCACAGTATTGCACAGAGGGTCAAACCGTATTTTCTCCCTGCACGAGCAGAAATAGCTTTGAAAACATGGAAAAGGCATTTACATGTTTCCAGTCTTTGGTTTTGTCTTTCTGCAAGGGTATTTGTAGCTGGTGTAATGGATCTCTCCAGAAGAGTGTGTAAATACGCACTCTGTTTGCAGCCTCTGTGGAGCTATTGAGGGTAATGTGGAGACATGGTAAGTGTGTGGGATTGCACTTGGAATAAAGGAGGACTAAATGCTTGACAGGTCTACACGACGTATGTGCCATGTGCTGCTGAACACAGCAATTAAACAAGGGCTGCTTTGCCTGTCACAGGGAGGGGATGAAGTCAGTTTGAGTGCTGCTTTGTTCTTCTAGGAGGCCGCCTATTAACATCTGTCCTCCTGAGAAAACCGCCCCAAATGACGAGAGAGATGTAAGGACAAATCTACACATGCACGCGAGAAAGAAGGCTTTATAAAAGAGAATGTCTTTATTGCCAACCTCCTCTGATTGCTCTGAAATCTTTCCTTATAGATCCCACCACAGGCCCGTCGTGCTGCTCCTGTCACCCCCCCACCTCCAGAGAAGCGCAAGAACACACAGATTGCTGCTCCCATTAAAAGTAAGGACAAACTGCTCTCCAGCTCTCAGGTGTGAAACAGACCCTGGGTGATGTAATAGCCATGGGGCCTGAATGCTTCTGCTTTGTGCTTAGATGAGCATCCCTATCCATTCCCTGAATTCCTATATGGTTTATATCCTTACAAATATATCTATGAAATATATATAGCCTAGATTCCTGTAGGTTTTAATGCTAATGGTCCTGAGCTGGTGACCAGTGCTCCTTCAAGCCTGTTCTGATTTGGGAGGGTCTGAGCAGCTTGTGGATGAGTGCCAGGTACAGCATCCTCCTGCTCCTTCAGTGCCTGTGGCCCTGTAATCATAGTGCTCTCCACGGAGCAGCTCTCTGCCTGCTCATGTGGCTGGTCTGGCCAGTGCACAACCTCAGTGGTTTAAGATCCTTTTTCTCCCACAGACACCATGGCCATCTCCCAGCAAGGCAGAGGGAGTGTTCCCTTGCAGTGAAGAGTGTGATACCTCACTAGGGGGACTCACTGGCTTTTAATGCAGTTTAAAGTCTTGCTTTTGACTCCCAATCTGTTGAGCTCTTTCTTTGTACAGTGGTGGGATTTCCATAAATTCAGTGGCTGGTGCCTGTAAGGAGCAGTAATAATACCAGGAGCAGCATCTGCCTATGTGCTGCCCACAGGCAGAGGAGCAGCTAGTGAGGAACACTTGAGAGCAGGACCATGGGGTCAGGGCAGGAGCTTCTCCATCTTCAGTGTGGCTGGGCTGACAGAGCTGTGCTCATCCTGCTGACTTGCTGCCAGCTTGCCCAAGTGCTCTGCTGTGCTGTGACAGTGATGCCATTGGTGACACTTGGCCCATCTCAAGCCCACTCGTGTCCCCTTGTGTGGAGCAGGGCAGAGCTACTGACTTGCAGGTAATTGAGACCTGGGACTGGCACCAGCTTCCTTAATGGTACTTAATGGTACTGAGCCATTTCTCACTGGAGTAGTGGGAGTTCACAAAGGTCAGTTTCATTCAACTCATTATTTTGATTTAATGAAGCATGGGGGGAGCTATGATTCATGAATGATCCTCTGTGATGAGGAGGAAAAGGAGGGTTGCTGAACCTGTGTGGGAGTGAAGGGCCCAGTTTTTCTGCCTCGCTGGTGTTTCCTTTGGGGGAGAGTGGTGGGTGGACTAGTGGAGGGCTCCAAGCACTGATAGAGCAGGAAAGGTTGGAGTTGCCTGCAGAAGGGCAGCAAAGGCATTTCACATCTGTCCCACTGCTCCTTTCTTTTGTGGGGTGGGGGGGTGTGTGTGTGTCTAACTGCCTTCCCTGGGAGCTGGGCTCCCCATGGGGTGCAGCTCCTTCTCTTCCAGCACTAATACCAGCTGCTCTTGGGAAGCTCTAGGTAGCCCACTGTTAGCCCAAGGAATTTTTCTCATAGTCAGGGAAGAGCTCTGATACGTTTCTGCCCACTAGAAACTAATGGATAAGATTTACCAAAAGTATATATAAGACCAGGTTAAAGGAAAGAAAAATCTTAATATCTCTTTGCTTGTTATGGATTTTTTCCCTTGGAAGGTGGGACTCCCACCTTCCTGAGGTGGGACAGGTTTTGACCTGCTAGAGCTAGTCAAAACTAGAGGTGGGGAGAGATATACAGTAGAGCAGATAGTGTGGAGGCTAGTGAAATCAGTGGGTGCTAGCAGGGCTGCAGGGCTCGTGATCAAATGTTGGAGAGTGCTGAAAGGGAGGGACTAGAGAGGTTGTCAGTCAAGTGTTTCCTATACTGTCAGTGCTAACTGTGGGGTGTGTGCAAAAGGGAGGGGCAGACTGGTGTGAAGCCTTCTGTGTCTTGCAATTCTGAGGCACTATCTTTGGAAAGTGAGGACTTACATCCTTAACGCAGAAAAAGCCTAACCCAGGCGGAAAAGACTTTCCTGTCCCTTAGTTCTGTCTGTCCCTCCCTCCCTCCCTTCCCCTGTGTAAAACACTAAGCCCTTTGAATGGTATTCATCTCAACAGAGTAGCTTTCCCCTTTCTAAAGAGGTGATTGTGTGGGAATGCTCCAGAGAGAACTGGTACAATTTTGCTTTGAGATAAGTGAGGCAGGAAGAGGAGTTAAACTGCTCTGGTCGCATGCACAATGAGGCTTTTAATGGACTGTGCTGTAGCAATTTGGTTTTTTTCTCTTTTCCTTTGATGCTGTTGCTAAGGCATGTTTAATTGTTCCCTTTCAGATGCTGTTGAAATTATTCCTGGGTCAGCTTCTAGTGCCTCTTCTATAAGCACGACATCCCTGGACACCTTGTACACTGCTTCTTCTGTGTCCGAGACCGCTCTCCCGACGGCCACCTCCAGTCCTGCCAACACTCCACCCCCTGTCCCGAGCCGGAGTGTCCACACCACGATCACACGCAATTTGGACAGCGGCTCTGTCACCCATTCCCGTTATGGGACTTCCCCAAAGGATTCCAGCAAATCTCCCCAGTCCAAGAGGGTTGCCCCAGCACCGCCAGCTGAAGGGGGGACCCAGAGGTCCCACAATGTGGATGGGGAGAAGACTTCTCAGGTAAAGAAAACTGCCCCGGCCCCCCCTGCAAGCCTGGATGCCTTCAGCAACCTCTGCCTGGAGGATAAGAAGGCAGCTGGGGTGGAGTCGCTGCCAGCAGAGGCCAGTGGCCTGGTGGCCTCCGTGCCCAAGACAATTGGTGCCGAACTGATCGAGCTGGTGCGCAGGAACACCCACCTCAGCTACGAGCTGTCCCGTGTGGCCATCGGCATCGTCATCGGCCACATCCAGACCTCTGTCCCCGCCACCAGCAGCATCATGGAGCAGATCCTCATCTCCGTGGTGGAGAGTAAGGTAACGTGTGTGGGGCTTGGAGCGGGGACTGCTGCACACCACCTCTGAGCATCAAGGATAAGGTGTTGTGAGCTCAATGAGCTCTTGATGTTTGGGATGAGAAATGCAGTGAGATCCCAAAGGAGAGGTACTAGATGGGGGTAAATGTCCAGCCAGAGGAACCAGGGGTTTAAGCCAGGTCCGAGTACTGTTAGCAGAGAAGTGGAAAACAGGTGAGTTTATTCCTCAGGCGAGCTGCAGATGTATGACATAGCCTTGAGTTGGAGCAGTATCTTGAGCTTGTTCTAAATAAACCTTATGTCAAAATAATCCTATATTTCTCCCTCTGCATCAGTCATTGAAATGGTGAAGTGCACCTGGGCAGCCCTCTGCTTTAGCTGGAGGGATAATAAATTTCAGCTCTCACTTGCTCAATGCAGCCCTGAGGAGTGCACGTCATATGAACATCTAAGATTGGAATTCCATTGCTAATGGCGAGATTGTAATGAACTGTTCATAGGCATTTGAATATGGAGAACTAATGACATTCACATTTTACATCAAATCGTAATCTGGTTGCCTGTTTGCACTGAATAGAGGGCCCTATAAGCAATCATCAAGTCTCTGTTTGTAGCCATAACCCAATGGTTAATTGCTTCCTTCTCCAGTAACAATGCCCCGTCAATGTGTGATCTAGATTCAGCAAAAAAATTTAGCTGTTTCAAGCAAATGTTCTGCCTCTGTCTTGCATGCTGAGAAGTTCAGTTTTCTGATATTTGCACCTTGTCCAAGATTTGAATATTATTTTTATCATTAATACCTCTACTCAGGATACAATAAGCTTAATTCCACAGAAGTCATTTAGTGCCGGGTTTCTGCAGAGGGGATTTGAAAGCCTCGATTTCATGGCCATTGCTGCAGACCAGCCTGAAAAGGATGGGAAGAAACTGATGCTGGTGCAGGGATGAGTATGTATCTACTGGTAACTGATATGATAACTGTCATCTAGGACATCTGTGGGATTTTAAAATGACCAGTAATGTATGGAGACACAGCAGACGTTCTGTCCCATCTCATAATACCTCATCATGCCTATCTCAAGCAGTACTGCTTTCAGAAGGAGAGCTTGGATGGGGTTGCACAGTGCTCAGGTGTAAATGTTGTGGATCTGGTGTGCATTTTTTTCTGTGTCCCACACAGATGATTTAGCTCTGCTGATACATGAGGGCCTGGTCCCAGGTGAGGTTGCTCACATGGCATAGAAGACCAGCTCTAACAACTGGGAGGGTGGTCATGTGTACTTGTGGGGTGACTGCACTGCTGTAGCTTCGCTAGTGTGGTTTAGTGGTACAGATTATTTTTGTTGGCTTTGTGTTGTTCATTACACCAAATCATTCCACAATCTCAGGGGTTTCGGTGTAGAATTGTTGCTGAGTTGTCAGTTCTAGGTCAAGGACTTTTTTTCTTTAATTTGTAACTTCTGAAATCCCTCTACTCCCCATTCCATGCAAATACATGGGCAACTCTTCCCTTGCATATTTTTCAAGGTTTTTCTTCAACTCCCTAAAACAGAGCAAGCTATCAGCTTTGATTTAAAGCTTTGTTCTGCTCATAGTAGTTACCATACCTGCTTCAACCTTTTGTATCATGTTCTTTAATTAGTTATATCCTTTCTATTCCTATTCCAGTCTTAATTTAAAGTCAGCTCACTGGTTTACTAAATCAATTCCAGAATCCATTACCTCGATTCTATCCCCTGTGCTTTCTGAAGGTTGAACAGTGGTAGCACTTCCATCTTACTTACCTTGCTGCTCCTCCAGTGTAGAGTCTGTAGAGGCACATGGGTTTTTCAGAGAATAAATGATGCTGGGACAGCATCCTGCTGCTGCTTTTCAAGAGGTGACTTAAGGCTAAGTTGGGGGAACAGCAGAGACAAGGAGTGTGCTGAGGAGCTCATACCTTAGGAAAGATACTTCAGAGGTACCATACTATTTGGGGAACTCTGATATGCAGGAGCAAACCTGCCAGGTTTCCCTGTGTCAGCATTTGTCCTGGCCTTGGAAATGGCCCCTCTTCTTGTCCATGAGCTGGCTCCTGATAAATGTCACAGTGACTGGGTAAAGTGCACAAAGCGACCTAAACCTCTTTTCAAAGGCAGCAGTGCAGGAACTGTCTAAACTGGAGCTGGCTTTCTTGGGAACTTGTTGGAAATTTGGACATACCTAAAGATAATATAACTGCTGCCTGGTTTTTGGGCTTCTAGAGAATCACTTGGATTAGTAGGCTTTGGTGATAGGTGATTGCCTTCAGATCTGGTGGATTATCTCCCGTCTGAGAGGAGGGGGTAATACTATAGATGTCATGTCTAAGGAGGTTGAGTTTTGCAGATTTATTAAACTTACTGTGAGACAACCAGAAGTGCCCAATGCTCAAGCTAGCTGCACGTTGAGAGGGAAAACTCAGAAACCACTTATGTGCTTTTTATTAAAATTGCATTGCTGTGTTGTAGTTGTTACTCAGACCCATCTCTGGTTGCCTTAAATTTAAGCTTGAAAACTGCTGACAGAGATGTGTAATGTAGATCAGTCTTCTAGTTGATCCCAGGCTGCTGAGTGGGGCCACACTGTTCTTGGATGTGTCAGAGATGGAGGAACAAGTCAGAAAGTTGATGTGGGAGGTGATGTGTTTCTGGAGGGGGTTTCCCTAGTAGTGCTGGGCTGTGACCTGCTCCCAGCTGCCCATCACCAGTACGTGTTGTCCTCAACAAGCTCTGACAAACCTCATGGCTAATGTGGCTGAAACCCTCCCCTTCCCCTGAAGCCCTGTGGCTGCCTTCCCATTCATTCATTGATTCAGCTTTGCTTAAAGGAGATTTGCTTTTGCCAAGACACAAAGGCTGCTCTGGGGCTCAGCTTCTCCCCATGGGAGCTCTGTCCCCACACTCGCCCGAGACAAGGGAAGGTCAGCAGGGTGAGTGCCTTCAAGGCTGAGTGCTTTGGCTGGGCTGTTAGGAGGACTCCTCTGTGAGATAGTGTAAGAAAAGGGAATCTGGAGGGTGGGAGGAATGCATTAGTGCCTAGGCAAGTCTCTTTCTTGGTCATTTCTGGAGGAGCCTTTATGGAGGTCTGCAGCAGAGTCCCGCACAAAGCCATCCTGGCTCAGCTGTAGGTGGTCCCACTCCTCCAGAGAGCTGCTGAGGATGTCTGTGGAGCCCCCATGTGTGTTGTGCTGCAGGTGGCTGGGAGCCCTGAACAGCAAAGGCTGCAGAGACCTTCCTGAGGCACAGCTAATGTGGGGGTTGAAAGCCAAGCACTGCTCTGTCCGGAGGACACCCACAGGTCTGTGCGTGGCCAACCCTGCTTCCCTGCAGAGCTGACCTGCCCTGGATGGGGCTGTGTCAGCTGGGAGCAGACCTGCTGCTGCTGAAAGTGTGTGTGAAAGGCCTGCCCTGGGACACTTGGCTCAGCTTAAGTCAGGCATCTCTCTTGCACCCTCATTTAGCAGCTGCTGAGGAGCCTGGCGCTCTGTGTGTGCTGGGAGCAGTGTTAGCTGTCTGGCTTCTGTGGATGGTGGTGTAGTGGGAACGGTTTGCTGCCCAGAGGGTGGAGGAATTCTGCTCTGTCCCCCCGAAATGTGTCTGAAAACTGGCTATATGGTTTTGGGGCTCATCTGGAGGGAAGATGTGTGTGCCCATGGCACTGGTGATCCACTGCACTTGCTGGTGGGGTGGGGGGGGAGGGAGGCATGGGAGTGGGAAAAGAAGATAGGGGCTGGACAGCAGCTGGGTTTGCTTCGTAGGTGTGGCCACCTCTGAGCAGTGAGGGCATGATAAAAGTCCCAAAAATGGTTTTGGGCTGCTCAGGAAGAATAAAATCCCTGCAGCAGCTTGTTCTGCTGGGCTGGGGGCAGGGAACTATTTGAAGCAGCAAGATAATGCAAAGTGGCATTGTTAGAAACACTGAAATCTCCTTCTGCTTGTGGGCTCTCCAGCAGATTCCTGGAAATGGCCATATGACGATGCTGCAGCTTGTAGTATCTGCCAAGATGTTTAATAAGCAGAGACCTGACCCTGGTGATGGGAGGGCTGAGAATGGTGCTGAGAGTGCACTGAGACAGTGTGAGGGGTAGTTACATGGTCAGATGGAAGAGCTTGTTAATGGATTGATCTCATCCAAGTCCATTAGGAGCTTGGTTCTCAGTGGGGTCGTTAAGGGCTGCAGATGAAGGATTGGAGAAAGTAGATTAGTGGTAAGAGGCTGAATAGAGTGATCACTAAAATGAATACTCATTAAAATGATCATCCAAAAAGAGTCCAAGAGCATTGGATTGAGGTAGGACTGGCCCTGCCGTGCTCTGGTGAGGAGGATGTGAATAAGGCACACGAAGGTAGAACCCTCTCCCAGGCACTTGAGGACAGGTAGGTGACACTGCAGCCAGCTGTAGGTCCTCCTGAGGAGAAGCTGGGAGATGGCAAGACGAACTGAGTCTCTTAATGTATTTGCTTCTGATAAATCACCATTCAGAGGGAAATTCTCATGTTTGTACTCAGCTTCTGAAAGCTGTTGTGCTCTCTCACAGCTGGTTACCTGCTTTTCTGCTGGGCCACCTACAGCTTCCCAAAATTTCAAGAGTGTACAGAGGCTTGTGTTAAGCCTGCATGCTCCTTCCTTCATTACCTGCCTCACAAAAATTATGTAAGAAGCAGCAACAAGAAAACTTCTTTATTGTATAACTGAAGCATGAACTTGAAGCCCATTAAATTAATGAAATTAATTCATACCCCAAAGCAAAAGACTAACAATTCTGTCTCTAATGAAGCAGGCAAGACATTACTGTTAAACATGGAGTGGTTTTCCCAGAGAGGGCTGGAGGGTGGGAGATGGGCAGGAAGGGTGCAGCTCCTGCACTTGGCCATCCACGTGCGGGTGTGCAACTGCGAGTGTCACAACTGGCACAAGACATGGGCTCGTGCCTCTGAACAAAATCCTTCTGCTCTGCTCCTGAAGTGAAGTCTGCCTAAAGGCTTGCTGCCCCTGCCTGCACAGCCAGCCTGTTGGAAGGACTAAGTCTTCTCTGAGATTCCAGGAGATGTCCTGGCTGGTAAGCTTTTTTTACTGACAGATCATGACTTGTTGCTGCATGTGGTAAGACAGCTTCACCCTAAAAATTTTTAGGAATTTGGTCTCAGTGAGTGGGTTTTCCCTGTTGTTTGAATTTCTCAGCTTGTTTCTCTTCCACCTCGCTGATCTCCTGCTGCTTGTTGTCACTGCTGCCAAACCCTTGTGTATATAATTTAAGCTCTTTCACAAATTAGTCCTTACCTCTCTTAATAGCTCATCACCTGTGATCAGCTCCGTTCCATGTACTGAGCCCCCCTTCTTGCCTTGCTTTCAGGAAGCCAAGTGATTCATGTGATATACTTAGGTCCTTGAGGCTTATCCTAAACCCCAGAGCACAGCAGCTGTTGGGGCAGGTTAAACGCTCCCTCAACACTTCCCTCTTTCTTGATGGAGAGGAAAAGCAAAGGAGAGGCAAGTGAAGAGTGAGACCTTCATGGCAAGGGCTGTGTATGAGGCAGAAGTGGTGGGGATGCAGTTGACAGCAGTTTGAGAAAGGAACGTGTACAGTAAGATTTACACACTTCAGCACTGTGGTGAACAGTGGAGCTCTGCTGTTTGGAATGAAGCAAAACCAAAGCAGCCCATGATGAATCGGTTCCTGTTCTTGCTGCAGAGGAGCCAGGCCTAGAGCAGCTGGCATGGAGAGCACCATACAAGTCCCTGCTCTTGAGCCAAGGATTAAAGGCAGATCTGTCCCTTTCAGGCTGGAGGAAGTGGGCAGCAGAGGGAACTTCTCCTGCTTTGAGGCAGCTGTGCAGTGTGGTGGTTTGGTGTCTAGGCCATGTCTGTTTTACTCGGGGTACTCAGCTGCTGCCTGGCAGTGGTCCTGGCCTGTACTGGGCTGGTTTGGCTTTTCCCATTCTCGGGATGATTTCCAGAATTTACAGAGGGTAGAGGCTCCAAAAGTATGAGATCTGAAATAACCTGTGTCACAAACTTACTGGTTTTGTACTGCTAGCTCTTGACTGAATGAGGTCAGCTGCCAGTCGTGAGACAAGATTGCAGGAAACAGGCACCCAAACAACAGCCAGCTGTCAGGGCCCCACTAACCAGTGGTTTTGCTGTCGTGCAGAACCTGAGTGCGGGGCTGCCCTCGGGCCAGATCTGCCACGATGAGCAGCGGCTGGAGGTGATCTTTGCAGATCTGGCCAGGCACAAGGATGATGCTCAGCAGCGCAGCTGGGCGCTCTACGAGGATGAGAATGTCATCTGCTGCTACCTGGAGGAGCTGCTTCGCATCCTGGTGAGTAAATGCCTCTCTTTATAGGCAGAGCAGAGCAGACAGCCCTGGTGAAGTTCCTTTTTTTGACCTCCTTCACCCCTGTGTTGCCACTAGATCTGTTGTTTCAGGGGGCACAGGTTTCTTGTGCATCCTTTACTGTCAGTGTGAAGCCCTACCCTTCTCTGTGAGCTCTGCAGCACTCTGCCTTTACTCTCCATTCCACCTTACAAAGCTGTTCTGAAAGCATTACTGAGCTATTCTTCATGGGAGCTGTGGTATTTACCTATCACAAGAGGATATAAACCCTTACCTCCAAAAAACCCAACCTCCTACAGAAAACCTAGAAGTCTCTGGTGAGGGTTGTTGCACTCCTAGGCCCATTTAAAACATCTTTCACTTAAAACATCCTCTGTTGCTGGGAGGTGCCTGTGGGGTGAAGCTCATTAAATGCGAAGAACATTCTTTGGCTGCCTTGAAAATGAGTTTTAAAGCTGTTTTTGTGAGAAAGTATAAAGCATCTCACACATTTGTGCATACAGGAGAGGAACATGCCTGTAGTGAGCAGCAATGGGATTACTGTCCCAATGCTGTCACCAGTACATACAAGCCTGTGTCCAGAGATGAGATGGGAGCTGCCCTCAGTGCAGTGACTTGGTCTGTTTTAGGGGTACTGGTGGGGTTTGCTCTGGCACTATTTTGTGTTCCTCTCCAGTTCTGACATAAAAAGAACAGGTAAATTTTCTGTAATACATGCCAGGGTCTTTGTCACTCCACATACAGCCTGTGCTGCCTCGCTGTGGGCCTGCAGGCCAAGGCAGAGTGGGGTTTTGTGCAACCATTTCTTCGTAACTCAGGGGTGGGAGGAGATGTACTTCTCAGGATGGGAGCAGTGCTGGAGCTGCCCTGTGTAACTGTGTGATGCTTTCAATCAGGTGCTGCTCGGGTCATGTTTGAGATGTTTTCAGCCCAAGACGTGCTCTATGGCAGAGGCATTTCTCAAGAATACACTTTGATGCAGAATATGAAGGGTGATGGTTCTTGACCTGTTTTTGTGCTCTGCCTTCAGTTTCTTTGTGAGATGTTGGGGCTACTGAGATCTGAAAGCAAGTGGACTCCCTCGAGGTCCCTGCAGCAGGCACCTTCTGCTTTGATGTGTCACTGGGTTACCTGTCCATTCCTTCTTCCAGACAGATGCAGACCCAGAAGTTTGCAAGAAAATGTGCAAGAAGAATGAGTTTGAATCTGTCCTATCCCTTGTGGCATATTATCAGATGGTAAGGTGGCAGAATGCACCAGATCTCTCTTTTTAACATTTCCCTGAAGATGCAAAAGAGCAGGGTTGGTACGATGAATGTACATAAGATGTTTCCCTTGGATAGAGCAGTTCTGTGTTCTCACTGGAATTGCAGCAAATCCCTTTCAAGTGCTGGCTGATGTCAATGCTATGCATGAAAGTTGTGTGAAAGAGCAGAGGATGCTGTAGACTTTGAAGCAGTAGCTAGCACTGGGAAGGGTAAAGCTTGCTGCTTTTACTGGCCCATTGAGGGACAGCATTGGCATCACTGGTATCTAGAGGAAGGATTTCAGAGGACGCCTTGGGAGATCTGACAGGCTGTGATTGCTCTTCTTTAAATTGATGCACTCCTGTGCATTAGTAAATAACTTTGCTTAGGAAAGTAGGTAGTGAGTAGAAGCCTTGGGAGTGAGGAAGGAAATCAGTATTCAGAGGAAGAAATGGAAGTTTTGCCTTAAACGCCTATGAAGTATTGCTTTGCCCCTTTCCTTCCTGGAATGTTCTGTTGCAGGACTCTGTGGGAGTAAAAAACTTGTCCCCATCTTGTCCCTAAGTCCCCAGCTACAGCACATCAAGTCTTGTAGCATTTTGGTTTCATCTGGCACTTCTGTGTCTGAGCCCAGATCCCGGCATCAGGGGGCTGTAGCATAGCTGAGAGCAGCAGGAAGGCAGGCTGGGCATAACAAAGCCTGCTGACTTTCACTGCCTGCTCTTCTCTGACCACGATTCCTGGCTGACAAGGAAGCCTGACCAGGTAGGGAGCAGTTGAGGGGATGTCCTGTCCTGGCTGCTGTCATGCCCAGTGCCAGGGTTTGGCTCACTTGAGTTCCCTGAGCCCCAGAGTTGTTGGTTGAGGATGGAGTATGCAGGTTACTTCAGCATCAGAGCTCCTGCATGGGAGCTGCAGGCTAAGCATCACCTTTGCTGGAATCCTTGCATGTCCCAAAACTTTGTGAAGAGAGCTTGCAAATGTTACATTGTCAGGAAACCTTTATCAGAGCAGTGTTCACAAAACCTCAGTGTGCTCAAAGAATCCTGGCTACCCAGCAAATTCAGTCTCTTTGCTGGGGACAGGTATGGGTTGTTGGTGTGTTAGCAGATTTAGTGGATGAAGTGGGGCATCTCAGATCTGAGCTCTGGCTGCCACATGCCCTCTGACCACACGTGCCAACAGCCCATAGCCAGCCCAATTGTGAGCCTCATTGTAAAGTGATTCCTGTGCTGCTGTTAAAAGCTTTTAGAGCTTCTGGGTTCACTGTCACCCTGGGAAGGTCTGTGGCTTCCCAGCAACAGGAACTTCTAGAAGCTGTGTCTCTGCCTGAGAGTGAGCCCTCCTCTGGGACACAGTTTGATCTAACAGATTGTTTTTGCAGGAACACAGGGTGCCATTGCGCCTGCTGCTGTTGAAGTGCTTTGGAGCCATGTGCAACTTGGATGCTGCCGTCATCTCAACGCTTGTGAATTCTGTGCTGCCGATGGAGCTGGCCCGGGACATGCAGACTCACACACAGGGTGAGCCAGAGCTGCTGTTCCCAAGGCCCTGGGAATGTGTCTTCTCATTACATGATTTGCAGCAGCAGCAGTGGCCCCCCATTGCCTGGCTGCTCTACATGCCCAGTGCTCGAGGGGGGAATGGTGTCTGGCTTTAAAGTTATTCAGGTTATTACAGCTGTAACTGGGGAATGCACAGGAAGGGATGTTTCAGTCCAATGGTGCAAGGCCCTCCAGCTCTTGAACATGCCATTAATGATCTGCGTCACTTCTTGTAGATGTCTTAAAGCATGTTTTGAGTTGTTCCAGTTTTGTTTCATAATGCTGACAAGAGACACCTGCAGATCTCAAGGAAGATCTCTGCAGTTTCTTAAAGAGGTTTTTTTCAGTGTTCTATACCCAATTTTTGTGATGTTTCATTGTGGTGAATGAGATGTGTGCTGGTTAAAGGAAAAAGGCCTTCTCTCCACCACTATGCCGAGAGAGATGGTAGGGCTGTTGTTAACATTGCAGTCCTGGTCCTCTGCAGGATAGTGCCACGGCCCAGGTTTTCCCAGCTCTTTGCTTTCCATACCCAGGCTTTGCCCTCCTGTTCCTTCTACCTCACATTCCTGCATTTGTTAGGATGACCTGTCCCTGCTACTAGTAGGAATGTCCTTTGTGCCCTCAGAGCTCCTGCTTAGCCCAGTGTCCTTTATCTCTGGGCAGCCAGAAGCAGATGCTGGGGAAAAGCCTTGAAAGTAAGGTGAACATGTAGTTATACTCCCCTGGCGTTACCTTCCAGCTCCCCACACATGCCTGGTCCTGGACAGTCACAGCTTTGCTCCCCATTTTGAAGCCAGCCTGTAGGCCACCAGTGCTGGCAGTGGCATATTTTTCTTAAAATCCATTGTCTTGTGCTAATTGTGACAATTAGAGTAGCTGTTGAGTGACCACGTGGATCAAATCGGAAGAGCCTAGTGTTTGCAGCCTTGCTGCCCTGGTTGCAGTCTGTTGGTTTGTTGCAGGTGTCATGAAGCTGTGGAGGGGTATAATTCGGTGATGAGACTGTGTAGGGGTTGACAGGTCTGCAGAGAACAGGGATTGTCCCATGCATTTCATGTGAGCCGAGTGAATGTCCTAGACGACCACTCTGAACCTGCATAATAGATGTTCCTGTCCCCAGCATCTCACCAGAGACTGTGCCAACCTAACTGTGGTTAGCAGCATTAACAGGGCTCATCTCATGTCTGGAAAGGGCTGTGGGAGATGAAAATCAAGCCTGTTGCAGAAGGCTTTGCACTTGTCTCTGCTTAGATGCTTTGAAGGCATTTCAGAGGTGAGGATGGTGGCATTTCAGGACAGGGCGAAGGGCTGGTGGTGTGGCACTGCAGGTATTAGTCCTGTGTTGGCTATGCTTTCTCTTTTGTTACTGCTGCTTATAAATCCTGTGCTGTGAACTTACCACACTCTGGTTATGCATCAGAAGCATCTTCTCCAGGCTGAGGTCTTACTGTGCAAGAAGCAAATGCTGCTTGGCTTTGGGACTGTGACTGTGCTCCTGCAGCAACATTTCTTCTGATTTTGTGCTGCCAAAAATAAACTTTATTGTGCCTCCATGATTCATTCACAAAGATTGTCTCCAGGTGAGCATCCTGTGCACCTTCCCAAACAGGGTTCTGTCTCCTGGCCTGTTCCTGAGCTGTCTTTGTGCAGGCAGGGTGGGCTGGTCACCCTTGTTGCTCCTTGCCTGGTTGCAGTGATGCTGTGTTTTGAGCTCTCACCTGTGTGACTTCTGCCCACCTCTGCTGATCTCCATGTAGTACTTAGGCTGGAGCAGGCCTGTCTCTCATCAAGTCTTATCTCTGCTTTGGGGTCCTAAAAGCATGGCAATGGAAGTGGGTGAGAAGTGGCTCTGCGGTGTCCTCTGAGCTGCCAACTTGCTGCTCTGCAGCATCTCCCTTTCCCTAGCATCATCTCAAGGTGAGGGTTTTTTCCCTCCTTGCTGTAAGGTGGTCCAGTTGGAGGGTGAGAAGCTGCTCCTCCTTTGCTGACAGACCACTGTGTGGATACAGGAGCCTCACAAATTGGTGTCCTCATCCTGTGCTGCTTTCCTTGTGCTAAGCTTTATGGTAGGCACTTGTGCAGTGGCATCTGTGCAGCATCCAGTCCTCTCAGCCTTCACAGTGGGGCTGCAGGGGGGTAACCATCCTTGGCCCAAATGTGTCTGTCCTTCAGAGGTGTTTTAGGGCATTAGTAGTTCCCTCCTGCCACTCTGGTGCTTTACTGCTTCATGTGCTGCCAGCAAATGGCAAGCTTGTGTGAAAACATGACCTTGAATACTAGAACGACTTGAGCTTATTTTGGTGCTAAAAACTGGGGAGTAGCAGCTGATCCGTGACATGCTGTGGAATAGCTAATCCCTTCTGTGGGTGACTGGAGCCAGAGCAATCAGTGCCAGCACTACACAACGGGGGAGCGTGGAACTGGCTGCAGCAGCTCTGTGGGATCCCTCCTGGCTTATTATTGAAGAGCAGCTGAGGCAGAAGCTCTGTCTGTGGATGCTGGGTGCCTTTGGTGAGAAGGACTTCACCCTGGGACTGATGCAGGCATGTTGGCTGCTGGCCAGTTCTTCTGCAGATGTTTAGGTCTTACTGCTTCTGGACAGCTCCTTCCCTCTGCTACAGCTGGCCTGCACATCTGTCCATGTTAGAACATCTTATAATAAGCCATAGCAAGACAGAGTTAGCCAGAATAATTCCAAAGAAAACAGACAGGGATAATCCAGTCTATAATCATGACTTTCTCTCTTGTTGCAGCACAGTACATGCAAGCCAGCTGTCAGCCTCTTCACCCTTCAGTCATAGACAATTGTGTCTGCTCCCAGGGCCCACACTTCACACTGCTGTGTCTAGAAGGTGGAAGCAAGGTCTTCAAAGGCCTCTGAGAAATGCTTTTCGTTCACAATAGCAGCTTCTCACCACTATCTCAGTAGGCTTCAGCAATGCAGGCTGGTGAGCAAACAGCTGCATCTCTCCTGCCTGTCCTGGCTACTTCAGTGATGCTTATCAGCCTGTCATCAGCCCTCCCTCTGCTTCAGGAGAGCTGCATTGATACTGTTTGATCTTTTACAGCCACTCGTGCTGCTCTGTAAGGTAAAGAAAAAAAAGCTGTGTTTTGACGGACAATTACTCTGTTCTTCAGCATGGTGAGTCTCGGAGCCTTGCCCTGCTGCAGCTGGGACACTCCCAAAAACTTATAGAGCCTGTGCAGAGTGAGTATCCTGGGTTAATCTGGATTTGCCCCATGTTCAGGCTTCTGACTGGTTTTAGCATCCTTTGATTTGTCATCTTTAGGGAAATACAACAAGATTTGCCTCCTAGTCATGTAGACTACTGTCAACCAAGATGAAGGAACATCAGTTAATGGCAGATAGACCAGGGAGGTGTAAAACTACTCTCTTCCCTCCCATCTCCAGTCTGTTCTTCCATATTTGCTTCTACCATGTTTATCACTGGCTTCTGGCTCTCACTTTATTTCATTGCTCCTGATGTGATGAGAGAAAATGTTTTGTTGATGAAAGCCTTTCTAGGAACATGAGAACAGCAGCTCCCTGTGTCTACCTACTGCAGTGTCCTGCCTCTGAGACCCAACTCCCATTGGGAGCCATGGAGGAAAGAGTGAAGAAATCATGTGGTGAACAGTTTGTCAGATCTCTTTTTTGCTTTGGCATCACTGTCACCTTATAGCTGAGAACTTCTTATATAAGTATGAATTATATTTAAGTCATTAAATATCCTCCCTCTCTGGTTACAGAGAGTAAACAGCAGTTTTCAGCCTTCCTTTGCTGCCACATGGCCTACAGACTCTTAATCTTGTTAATGCTGTAGTATCTGGTTAAGCTGCAAATTATCTATTTTTACTCAAAGTACTTGCTGATTGAAAGCTGAGGCCTCGTGTGGAGCTCTGACAGAGCCGGTGTATGCTTTGAGTAGAGGCTTTGTAGCATTTTGTCCCCCATGCTGACAGTAAACCTGAGAGCTGACAAATGTTGCAGGTTCTTTGGCCAAGTCCAGGAGTAGGTGGTGACAGTGAAGGCATCAGCCTGTGCAGTCAAAGCCAAACTGCAGGGTGCAGGTGCTTAGAGATGGGTTGATTTGTGCATGAAGAAGGGAAATAAGGGTCTGGAGGGGGCCCTGGAACTGGTGTGTATTGTGCAGGGCAGCAGTATGGCCAGGAAAAGCATCACAGATTGAAGGGGGCTTTGTCTCCTCTAATGAAAAGTAGTTTTGGTCAGTTTTTCATAAATACACCTTCAGTTTTCCTTGTGCCCCAGGGCTCTTTCCGGCAGATGTAGCTGAACTTTATTTAGCCAGTATGTATTGTAACCTATATATAATACTACTAATTTTCCTGTTGTCTTCAGAGTTGGTGAACTGGACAGAGGCTACATTTGATGAGGGCACACATCCTATTCCATGACTTTTTTTTTGTTCTGCAAATATCTATTGAGAGGTATCCATTAATTAAAATTCAGGAGAGACACTGGCAGGGGTTCTTTGGAGCATTCACATAAAGCTGCTGCCAGCGAAAATTGTGTCGGACTAGCAGGCTGTGGGATGTATCAGTGCTGGAGACGTGTGGCCTGGGAGGTGGGCAGATGCACAGCCTGAGCAGTGATCTGGTCTCCCCAGGGACCTTTTATACCTTCAGGCAGAGCTGGGGTAGCAAAAGTAGAGCAGTGCAGAGATGGTAACAAGCAGCATGGCTGTCTGGGGGTGGTGTTGGTTGGAACAGGCAGTATTTTGAGCTGGCCAGATGGATGCTTTTTCTGGGTTCAGTAATTACATAACTATGGGATGTGTCCTGGGACTGTGCAGGGGAGGTTTTTAATTATTCAGATCAAGTTTGCCCAGATCCTCTGAAGTGGAGGGGAAAAAAATAGATGACTCTTGTTATGATTATTTTTAAATTGCTTTGGAAACACACGGCACAGAAGGCGTGTGGTGTGCTAAATTGGGGAAAAACACCCTTACAGCTCAGTCAATACAGGAACGAGGAGCAGGCTAATCAGTGTTAAATGCCTGTATTAAATGTGTGACTTCCCAGCTGCAGCTGGGGGAAGGTTTCACATCCTCAGAACTAATGACAGGACCTTTGTCTTGCAGATCATCAAAAGATGTGTTACTCTGCACTGGTGCTGGCCATGATGTTCTCCATGGGGGAGCCCCTGCCATATCACCACTATGGTAAGAGTGGGTTGTGCTCACAGCAGAGCTGCTGGTGGGATGTCTGGGGCATGCTGGCAGACACAGGGAAGGGACCTTTCCTGATGGTCAGGGTGGGGGACAGCTCAGTGGAAGGCCCAGCAAGAGTAGGGTCTGTTCTTTATCAAGAGAGCTGGGCTGAAATGCCAGATTTCCAAAGAGCAGCATAAATCTGGGTTAGAGCAGTGGAGGACTGAATGCCACGCTGCAGGTGACATGGATTTGCCTGTCCCTGTGACTAAGTGGCATTTTGTTTTACCTCTGGCCTGTGTGAAAGCACACACCTCTTACTTGCTTTGGAGACTGTCTGCTGATGAGGCTGAGATCCCAGATCCCTGCACAAACGCCCACTAAGGCTGTCAGCTGCATAATGTGGCCTCTTTCTGGTCTCTCTTCTAGCAGGATAGTGCAGCCCTGCGTAGTTCAGGCTCTTAGGGAAAGTGGAGATGATTAAGGGTATTGCAGTCAATAATGAAGTGCAAATATTCTCCCTGTTTTATCCTCTGTCCTTTCATTTCAGCCAGAACGCCCTGCCTGCTTCTTCCCAAGGCTATGTTGTATTTGGGAAATTCTGGGCTTAATTTTCCTAGAAACGCAGTAGAGATTTTTATAAGGATCTTGTCAGCAGCTTTACCTTAACACCAGGTAAACCTGTACAAGATTTAAACTGGTGCAGCAGAGACTGGAATGAGCCTCTACACCTCCTGTTTTTCTCTCCTTGTGTAACTCTGGCAGTTATTTCCTGCAGTTGGACTTATTTGCTTGAGCTTCTAAGCTTTCCTAATAGCTAAATTGAAAACTGGCTTATTACTAATTATCTAGATTATTACGGGTTTTTTTAAAAGAGATTAATTTAACCAGTGGTCAAGAATACCAATCTCTTCCTGCCTTGAAGCCTTCATTGGTGGCAGTGGCTCTGCAAAAGCTAGAGCAGGATTTGGTGTTCTGTTTACTCAAAAAAAATTAGCAGTTGGGGGACCAAAATTCAGCATTCCCCTGCACTGTGTCTCACACAAAGATGCTTCAGTGGTCTGTCTAGTCCACTTGAAGAGCCCTTCATTCCCTGGGGGCTGACAGTAGCACTCCACTAATGGTTTTTAAGCATAAAAGCACAGAGAAGTGGCTTGGATAGTCCCTTGTTGCTTGGTTGATTTTCACTGTGTTGTAAATGCCCCTTTCTCCTTGTGCAGAACATCTCAACTCTCAGTTTGTGCAGTTCCTGCTGGATGTGATTGAGGACGGGCTGCCCTCGGACACCACTGACCAGCTGCCTGACTTATTTGTCAACGTCCTTCTGGCCTTCAATCTCCACATTCCAGGTTAAACTGGTGCTGCTCTGCCTTGGCAGGATTTCAGTGGTCTGGAGTGGGGGTGTGAAAAATGGGGAGGGAGAATCTCACTGGGTCTTGATGGTGCTATAACCACCAACCAGTTGCCCTGGTATCTGGCCCTACACTGTGTTTAAATATGGTGCAAAACCCTAGAGGGAAAAATGGTCTGAGAGCCCCTGCCCAGCAGCTCTGGCAGCCCAGTGGGTTTGTCACTGGGCTTCCAGAGTGCCTGATCAAAGCAGTTGTTGGGCTGTACTTGCAGAGCATGAGTGGGGATAATTTATAGGCACAGGTGATTTGGGAGAGAAGATGCTTCAGTGGACATTTCTCAATACCAGCTCAGAAAAGTCCTCTGCCTTCTGCAGGTCTTGGCAAAACTTTTGCTTCCCTGTCTACCCTGCCTGAAGTTCATTCAGTGCCAAGTTGTTGGGGCCAGGCCCTTCAGCACTGGCCTGAGCTGTGCTCTCCCCTGTTTGCCCTTGTTCTCTGTCCTCTCTGCCCTGCTGAGCTCCATGAGGACAGACAGCACATCAGGTCCCTAGGGAAGAGCATCTTCCCTCCCTCTGCCTGCACATTTTGAAGCCTGTTGGAAGACTGGAGCGTAATTCCAGGTCCTGCTAAGAGAAGCCACTCCTTAACCCGGTCTCTTGTTGCTCCAATTGTCTTTAGTTAATTACTTACCCTTGATCTGCTTCATGACTTTATCCTTGACTTTTTGGAGAGAGGGGAGGATAAAGTAGCAATGATATGTCCAGTAATTTACCTGTTATTTTGGGTTGCGCTTCATTAAAATTTGTGCGAAAGTTTCTCATTTCATGTGAAAGTTGATTGCACAGAGACTGATTAAGTATATCTCTGCTGCTTTCATTCACTACCCCTTCCCACACTTACCCATATCCTCGCTGGCTGCAGAAATTAGGCAGTAATGCATGACAAGCAGTGTGTTTCTGGGGATTATTGCCCATCTGGGGCATAGCCCAGAGCAGTGACTTGTTCTCTGATGCTAAGAACATGTTAAATGATGTTCACGTTGCTTATTAGTGGATTGAATTTTTTATTCCTCTGTCTGCAAGATTCATCTGTCATGCAGTTTGGTGGTGCAGCATTAGTTCAAAAACTCTCCTAAATGCATATTATATTGATAACATTCAGGATTCTGAAACACTTTGCAGCCTGTGAAATATTACAGGCCACAGAAATAGCCACACTGTGCTGTGCATGTGATTGAGTGTGCACACACACACACACATAAGCTCTGCTAGGGTAAGTGTATTTTACAGCAAATCACCCCCAGAGCAGGCAAGGAGCACAGTTCCTAGAAGAAGTCTCCAGCCTGTACCCTTGGACAGCGAGGGGCTGAGTGCTGGGAAAAACTTCTCTCTTCTGAGATGCTCCTGGGACCCTTCTTA
>VZRR01013563.1:129632-164230 GCA_013398015.1 Oreocharis arfaki | reverse complement strand
CTCCCTCCCCCCCACCACCTGGGATGGCTCGATAGCTAGACATCCAATAATGAATTATTGCAATGATATAGAATGCAATACATACCTGGTAAAATATCCTTTACGTGGTGTGGTACAGTTTGAAAGCCGGTTAAAATACGCAGTCTTCGGATAAAATGGCATCGAGGTGAAAATTTTCTCTGATCTGCACAATCGGTGATGTGCCAGATGCATAATTTTCCTAGTCAGGTTTTTTTTTTTTTTTTTCTCCCCCTCCTCCTCCCCCTCCTCCTCTCCTGTGTAATTATTTTTTATAAACTGGTATTATAAATAGAAATATACATTCAAAATATATGGAAAAGTGAGTTACTACATTAAATTTGCATGTATCGATCCATCCCTTTCCCCTGCACAGTAATAGAAAATACTATTTTGCCTTGAACTTCATATTTGACAGTGAAATGCCACTAAAGTATTTACCAAAAAGTCCATCTAGTCAAATTGTGAAACAAAATGAACCAAGTGAAAACTTTACATTTCCTTTAGAAAAAAATTACAAGAATTTTTTTTCCTAGCTATGAATCTTTTAACTTTTTTTTTTTTAGACACAAAGTTGCATTTATTTGTACAAGATACAAAATGTAAACATGGCAAAATAAATAGTTTAAACAAGTGATGCAGGATCCCATGTCATGCTCATGATCCCATTAAAGAATTATTTTTTAATCCATTCAGTTGCAAATTCAAGTGCAAAAGCATGATGATGAATATCTACTATTCAAGTAACAGAAATAATATTGATGATACAAATAAACTATTTTACAAGGTAGTGATTTTCCCAAATTTTACAAAATTTACATTATATATCGACTTAATACACGATATAACTGGAGTCCATTCAGGTCTGTCTGAGTTCTCTGTGATCCACAGAGTGCTGTGTTTGCATTCAGCTGGAATAGAAAGGAGCACACCATGAGCACAGCTGGGGACGTGTCACTTGGAGGTTATGTCACCTCCATGGCCACTGTGGTCTCTGCGATGCCGTTCAAGCCCAGGCGCTCTGGTTCGTGGTTCTCTCTGCAAGGCAAGGAGAGCCCGTGGTCACACCACAACAGCACATTTCCTCACACAGCTTTAGTCATTTCTTTCCTATTCTCACACAGCTGTTACCTGGACCAGGGAGAAATCTTAAGATACGCACTGAAAACATTATTTAAAATTAAATACTGGCGTTCGACGACTGCTGTTACTCAACAGTGCAGGCCCTTCTGCAAGATTGTTGCATTTAACTGTCCATTTCCAGCCTAAATTATGGATAAAATTACTAAGGGCTGTCCTGAAGGAACAAAGTTATTCTTTTAGTGACCCAAGTGTTGCTGATCCCCCCCATTCTGCTTTAGCACTCATTTTTTAATATCCATTTTTCACTTTTCCAATTCACAAACATGACTTTGTTTTTTGAGTATCATATAATCCAGCAGAGACTTCAAACAAAGCCCAAATATTGCCATTTTCAGAAAAAATTGCCAGCTGCAAAGCTCCTGCCACTCCTATGAAACATCATCTAAGTATCCTGAAATAACAGTGCTGTTCAATGAATAAATATCTTAAAGGTTGGACTTGATGATCTTAAAGGTCTTTTCCAACCTAAAAAATGATGAATTATGATTTTTATATGTAAGATGCAACTTGCCACTTTTCTGGTTTGTTTTTTACATAAATGTAACACACACATATCCATATATAAATATAAAAGTATGTGTGCTTTACAATGTTGGTGCACAATGATTTAGAGGGAACATGAGGAGAGTTTGACACAATCTACCTGAAAATGCTGCATGAGAAGGGACAAATGAAATGGCTAAAATTCAAACAGACCAGAAGCTGACCAAAACTACTGGTGCCTAAAGGCAGTGCACATCATTTGAGGGGTTATTTGCAAAATCAGCTCTGGTGGTTTGCCATGGCCAGGCTGAAGGTGCTGAGGGTGCTCCCGGGAGGCTGAAGGCGCCGAGGAGCCTCTCAGAGGTGGAACAGATTCCCTCTGGTGCAGAGCTGGGCAGGACTATGGACAGCACACAGCCTGAAGCTGCACCACGGGAGGTTTGGGTGGGACACAGGAGGAATTTCTTCATGGAAAGGGCTGTCAAGCACTGAAACTGCCCAGGGAGGTGGAGGAGTCACTGCTGAGGTGGCACTCAGCGTTGGGGCGTGACAAGGTGAGGGGAGGTCACAGGCCAGACTCTGATTTTGGCGACTCCAACCCAAACGATTCTGTGATTCCAAGCACAAGTGGGAGCTGCTGTGTCACTCACCTTGCTATACTGCTGATGGCACTGCTGGGAGTTACCTTTGGCACTCTGTCCATGCTGGCAGCAACTGTGGCAAGTTTTAAGGCTGTTGGCGAGGGCGCTGAAGTCCGTGTATTGATATGAACATTGACTGGAGACACAACACTGACGTTGTTGAGGTGCACCGCGCTCGGCAGGCAGGAATTGTTCATGGGGAGAGGCTGAGGGCTGCTCGTGCACAAGGCTGGGATTAAGTGGTTTGTGGTGCTGTGGCCAACTGTCCTTACGAGCTGTACAGTTGAGATCCCTGGGCTGGATGATAAAGCCATGTTGGTGGAGTACAAAGTTCTGGAGGTTCCTGTCACACAGAACAAACGGTGGGTGTTAAAAAGGTGACGTTTCTTAGATGAAAAGCCAAAGATTAAGCTCAAGGGTAATGCTTTGAGTGTGTATGACTTTAATGTCCATATTTTACAGACTCACAAGATGGAAAAATTCCACACTCCTGTGTGCCTGATCTTCCAGCCTCAAAGCACTGCCCTCTTGGATAAGAACTCAGACAATTACACACAGATCTCTCGCTCTGTCCTGGAACCGCTCCAGTTTATTGATTTTTATTCAGTCGTGTTTTTTCTCCCTCTATTCATTTCATATTATCATTAACCCAGCCTGGCAGAAGGTCTATAAAACTAATCACATCATTAGCTGCTAAAACAACAAATTACTTTAAAAGCCTCTTCTTTGTCTTGGCAGCCCAAATCCCATTTGCCTCTTGGCATCGTGGAGATGGCACCAGCACAACCAGCACCACAGGAGGAGAGCTGGGAGGGGGCACTGAATGCCAATGGCTGCACTTTTTGGGACAAATCCTAAATGCAGTGAAACCTGAGGCTAACAGTGATGTCAGAAGAATTGCCAGTAAAGGTTGGTTAGTACGTTTTTGGCTGAACACACAAGTGAAGTAACAACCAAATAATGAATCAACTTTTCCATTTCCTTCTCAAAGCACTTAATGTTTTAAGCAGTTGCTTTATTCTTTCATTACACACTCACACTGGTTTAAAATGCTGTCACTTAGACTTGTGATCAGAACAGATCATTAGAGGATAAAGACTACCAAAGGAAAGGCAAACAATGCTCTTCCAAGGTGAAGAGCACTTGGTAGTTTTAACAACATATTGGATCACAGGCACTGGGTGGGATTCTTGGGGCTGTCCTGTACAGGGCAAGGAGTTGGACTTCGATGATCCTTGTGGGTCCCTTCCAACTCAGGATATTCCATGATTCAAACCATTGCTCCAAAGAACTTTAGAGAACAATATTTAAAGCGATCACAACGAATGTATTTCTTTTTTTTGTTGTGGTTTATTAATATTTAGAAATCAACAATTAGACCAGTTGATAATTAAAACCAGTTGATATTCTCAGCTCCTTCCAGACGAGGATTTTTAAGGACTGCTCACCTGAAGGCTGCACAACACCATTGATATTGTTGTGGCTGGTGTTCTGCTCCTTCGTTCCCTCGCTGCGCCCGGGGGCAGGGGCACTGACCACTGCAGAGGCAGCAAAGTGGGCACTGGCTGAATCCAGGGTTTTGGACATACAGTCAGAGGTGCTGGAGCCCTGCAGGAAGAGGAAAAGATGGTTCTCATAATTATCCAAGTCCAAAATGAAACATGCCTTAGGATTGCTACAGTGCACAAGCAAAGCAAATAAACAAATACAGCTTCTACACGTGACCTAATGCACCACAACACTGGATATTTCTGTCACCAGGCTGATGAAAAGCTGGAAATCAGTGTCTGAATGAGTGTTAAACAAGTGCTGCCCAGTGCAGCCAGGCCATGGCCAGTGCTGTTTTCAGCACAACACTCTGTGTGTGTTGCTGGGCTTGGAGAGGCAAAGGTTCTGGGGAGAGCTCAGAGCCCCTTGCAGGGCCTGAAGGGGCTCCAGGAGAGCTGGAGAGGGACTGGGGACAAGGCATGGAGGGACAGGACACAGGGAATGGCTTCCCACTGCCAGAGGGCAGGGAGAGATGGGGTATTGGGAAGGAATTCCTGGCTGGGAGGGTGGGGAGGCCCTGGCACAGGGTGCCCAGAGCAGCTGTGGCTGCCCCTGGATCCCTGGCAGTGCCCAAGGCCAGGCTGGACGGGGCTTGGAGCAGCCTGGGATAGTGGAAGGTGTCCCTGCCCATGGCAGGGGAGGGATGGGATCATCTTTAAGGTCCCTTCCAACCCAAACCACACAGGATTCCCTACGTTTGGAGCAGTCTCCTCTAAGGAAACAACCACATCTAAAACCTCCTTCTCTGTTCTGCCTCCCAGCAGCAAATGCTCTGCAGCTGCAAATCCCAGGGATGTTCAGTATTTGTGCTGCATCCATTCCCAGGGAGTGACCTGTGCCACAGAGTAACTGCCCAGCACACTCTGGAATCCCACTCTCTTAAGTCCAGTTTCTACTGGAAAGACTCACCATTCTAACTGGAAAGAACATTAATTCTGCCATTTCAATTTATATTAACTAAGAAAATGACGTTGCACAGAAGCTTGAAGTGTTCTAAAGATCCAAAGTTCATTTGTTCTGTTTAAATGTTTTGGCATCGTGTCTTTACACTTACAAAAAATGTCATCAGTATCTGCCAACACAGAATCCCTGATTAATTGAAGTAGAAAGCACAGAGGGGAAGGGACAGACAGCACAAGCAATTAGATATAAAATGCTCAAAGTAATAAACAATTTCCTAGTAACAGACAACAACAACAACAGCTCTTATGTTTTATTGGGAAGAAACTAAAAGAAAACTAAGTGCAATGGAAAAACATTCTTCCCTTGCAAGGGATTCCAGAGGAAAAATGGGATTCTTTTAGAAGCCGGAATATGCAAATATGCAAAGCCCTCTTTTTTCTCTCAGAGGTACCAATTTTTAGTACTCACTGAACATCTGTTCATAATAGAACACAATACCTCAGAAGGTGGTTTTAATAAAGTCTTTTCAGAGCATTTACAGACAGGAGGACAAAACCAGTGAGAAGAAGAGCTGAGAGCACACCCTGATATTTTCACACTGGTAGCTGTGTGGATGCAGGTAACACGTTCAGCTACGAAGTCTCTTACTCGACTTGTAAAAGGCAGCCAACTTATTAAAAAAACCTTGAGGAAAGTGTTTTAAATTCCCTCTAAAATGTCCCACATTTGCTGGAGTGTCCCATTTGGTGGGTAAGGGATGAGCAGCACTGTACACAACAGGAAGTGTGAGGAGCAGTACCTGTGCTTTCGGATGTGTCTGTTGGGAGGAATGCTGAGACTGCTGCTTCTGCTGCAGCTGGGCCAGCTGCTGCCTCTGCATCTGCACTAACTGCTGTTGGTGTGTCTGGAACTGCTCCTCTGTGATCCCCCCTGTGACTACAGGAAAGAAAGGAGCCACAGTTACACAGCCTGCACAAAACACACGCGTGGAAAAGGCAAGAGCGCGGCTAAGGCGGGTGACAAGGGGGTGAAGACAACAGAAATCATGTCAGATGCACCCAAAAATCTTCACGGCTTATGTAAAGGAGAGGTCAAGCTGTGTTTGTTTGTTGTGTTCTTTCAATGAATCAATTTGTAACAAAAGAATTCAGAGCTTTTCCTTGCTTTTAAGCAGTTTCTATCTTTGGTGGTTTTCTCTCCAGTAGCTTTAGGCAAAAGCTTAAGAGAAATGACTTTCCTGGCTTCAGAAAAGCAGCACAGCCTAAAAATCAGAGCTGAGGACAAAGTACCCTGGGCTGAGCTGGGTGTCTTCTTTTCCAGAGAACACTGGGAGCTGATTCCTGGACAATTCCCCTTCCTACAGTCCCTTACTGTCCCTTTCTCCAACACCAGAATGGACTCTGAGGGAAGCACTCCTCTGGCATGGGAGATTTGCTCTGCCAATTATTGTTTTACATGGACTAAGAGTTCAGGGGTGCCACAAAAAGTTTATTTTTGAGAACCAGGTTAATGCCACCCAAGTAATCTCACAGGCCCAATATACGAAGGGAATTAAGTTGGAAAAGCTGGTTTTAATATTCTCCCCCTGAAGAACTGCACACTTGGTAAACTGGAAATACTGACAAGGGTTTCATGCTAAAACCTGAGTTGTGTGCAGGTGACCCAAGGACTGAGTTATCTTGGGAGAAAGTGAAGAGAGAATTCACTTTTCAAAGATTCCCACGAATACATTTCAACACTTTATCCTCAACTCTGTTTCTCCAAGACTGAGGCTGTGCTGCACCTCAAACACCTGGATTCTGTAGGAATCTCCTCCTGTCAAGAGCCACTGAGCTAACATGGAAACACACAGGGATCCATCTTTCAGGGTTTGGCTCTTCCATTTACCACTTTCAGTACTCGGGGCTGTCCTGAAATTCCAGTGTGGAAAAAATACCAGAATTAGGACTGGGATTGCTTGGAAATTAGTACTGAAGCTTCCTCTTTACTGCTACATTATAAAAGCAGGTTTCAACCATGTTAAGAGAGCACTTAAAAGTCCAATTACTTTAAAGTTACTCCTTTAAACTCTAGCAATATTAAAATTTCCAACTTAAGTTTATTTTGCATTTACTTTGTTCCTCTTGCAGATTCTTACCTAGAATTGAATTCCAAGTTAAATCAGCTTGACCTGCTACTTTCCCCTCACAAAACACAGGGCATTGCTGAAGGCACCAGGGCCAAGAACAGCATTATGGAATATTACATATATTTCTATTTTTAAGTTCTGAGGTAACAAATCCCAGAAAATGTGTTTTGTTTTATAGAAAGCTGTTTAAGAACAAGGTTAGATTTCATGTTTTCAATTTCCCTTCCTTCCCAGTTTGCCACAGCCCACAAAGTCATGGTTTACCCTACTACAGGACACAGGTAACTCCAGAACTCAGTATTCCCTCACTCTGCCTTTATGAGCCTGAATTTCAGGTATTTATTCAGTGGCCAGGCAGAGCTCAGCTGTTCACCTTGTTATAAACCAGCAGATGTTCACTAGCACATTAAATATCATTTGCTTCTGCCAAATCAAACACCTGGAGGCTCCTAAAGAAAAAAAAGAGCAAATTTTCACCGTGTCCCAAGGCAGCCTCTAAGGTCAGGGTTAAGAGCTCTGCAGCTTCAGGGGGGTTTTATTTTATCAGAGCCTGGCTGGGCTGAAAAACTGCACCACAACAGGGTAAAAAAGTCACTTCAGCTTTCACCTGCAGGCTCCTCTCCTCCTTGGAAGGTTTGCATTATTGTGTCACTTCTCTCAGGACTCGAAGGCTTTAATCAAAGCTCATCCTGCAGGCTGCCCCAAAAGTGGCATTGCATTAATTATTCTGCGTGGTGTTTAATGCTGAGGGGAAAAAATACCCTAAAAAGTAAAAGTTTGTTCCACAAGCAAAATCCTTCAGCTGGGAATAGCATCATGTGCAGTTGTGCTCTCTCTAGGGACACGCTTTTCCCATCACAACATGAGCAAGAGAGTAATTTAGCTCAAAAAATTGGTTCTTGATTCCTGCACTCATTATGTATTTTGAAGAAAAGTGTAGCCACATGTTTTTTTAAAAAAAATTCTGTTTGTACAATAATTTGGAGGAAATACCAGAGTTGCTTTACTGATACAGGGAAAAATATAACACAGAGGTAATTTTAAATATTATTGTGCACCAAAAAATCAAAGCAACTCCCAAGTCCTCTCTAAAATAAAATAATTTAAAAATTAAAAACAATCAGTTTAAGCACTGCCACTGTTTCCTCTGGAGGGAATATCAAACCAGCTGTAAAATCAACTGATTTCAACAATTGCTTCCCAAAGAGAATGACTTCAATAAATCCAGTGACACTGCCTGTGCTCATTTACTGCACAACCAGACTCTGGTCAGCCCTTTTACAATTTATTCCCTATTTGCTGGTGAGAAAATCCAAGAGCAGTGCCTCTTGCTGGTTCAGTTATTTGGGGAAGAACTCTGTTGTCTATTGTGTCTGATCCTGTTCCAGAATTGCAGGATCTGGTTTGTAATTTAAATCTCTTGACAAAAAAGGTCCTCCCCAGCCATAGATTTCATGCATAATGTACTTCAACTGCTGAGGGATTTCCATTTAATTTAAATGTATTCCTCAGATGATTTCTAAAATTATACCACAAGTTTATTACTATTCCTCCAAAAAGTGGCTCAGATCCATCAGATTTGGTTTTATTCATTTTTCAGCTATTTCTTTAACAGCTCTTGGTGTTTATCAATAATCCCATCACGCTGAACTGCCCCTTTCTGCCACAGCTGTGATTCCCCAGGCCTTCAAGTTCTTTAAAAAATAATTATATAAAATAGAAATTTTATATAAAATTATATAAAAAACCCATTCTATCTTTTCTTTTCCTGCAGCAGGAAAATGCTCCTGGTGCCAATCTTTTCATGGCAGAGAACAATCTGAAGGTTACAGTGACCACACTGAGAAGCTGTGGAAGTACTGGGGTGGAATAAATATTCTGAGCCTCTGTCAGAACGAGACATTTGACAGTACACAGCAATTCTAGAGCTACATCACTGCAGATTAAATACCCATTCCTGCAGCTTTGAGAGAGGTGGAACATTCCCCAGCCACAAAAATCATGGAATTCAGATTAATAATTCTATTATTTAATTATCCTGGTTAACAATACAGGATGGAGATGGGAAATACTCAGGTGTTGCTGTTGTAGGAGGTCTCATTTGCTGTATCTCAAATTTCTCAGATTTTTGGATTATCATATCATTGTGACTCCCTTAAGATTATAAAGGAGTGCCAGTGTTAAAACTTGAGCCATTACAACTTCAGCTCATGAAGCAAGTGAGGCAAACACTGCCCAATTTAAGCTTAAAGCAATTTTTTCATCATGGGATGCTTCCACTATTAACATTTTTACCATTTTCAGACCTTTTCACGCCTGCTCAGGGCACTTAAGAACTTCCTGCATTTTTTTGGAGTCAAAAATGAAAACTGACAACAAAAATGAGCCACACCCACCCTCCCCAAGAAACCACCAGTTTTGTTTTGCATTCACAATGAGCATTCTTGTACCCTTAAACAAGGTTAGACCAATTAGTGCCATTAAGACTCAATTAGACCCAAGCAATTCTTAATAGGAGCAGAATCCCTGCTTTGAATAATGTCTGAATCCAGCACTTCTAATGGAAGCAAAGCAGGAAGAAGAGCACTGTTTGTGGGAAGTTTCAGTTTGTTTTAAGAACTACAAAATAGTCAGGTTGTATCTGTGGTTAGAAGATCTTATCAGTCCAGCCACAAGGAAAAACCACCAAAATTCAGTATTTTCAATCTCAGAAGAAGCCAAACCCTTGCCTACCTGATATGCCATTCTTGCTGGTGTTCAATAAAGCTACAGATGCTGCAGAGACTCTTTTATTATTCACAGTCTGCCCTGCTTTCCTTGAGGTACATTCTTCACTATCACTGTCCTGGAGATTGAGTAGCCTGGGCTGAAAACACTGCAGTCGACATGATCTGATATTGCTTAGGATTTCAGGAAGGGACAGTCTGTTTTCACAATGTTTATTGGAAGCATTGGTCCGTGAAAAATTAGAAGAAAAGTCTAAAGTCTGGGAAGAGCTTGAAAAACTGTTCAGCATTTCCGGGTCAATCTGCCTCAAGACAGGATCATGTTCTGTGGATATTCGGTCCATAATCACCCTGATTTAAAGAGGAGGAGGAAAATCATTAGTTTCATTATCTCTTTTTCATACTTTTATGCTTTGAAGGGGGAATGAAGAGTAAAAAGAACCCAGCTGTACCTTCCACCCCTGCCAATCCGCCTCCTTGCGAACCCTATACACCTCCTTGGGATTGTGAGGGTTGTAAGGCAATGCCTGAACCTCAGTTTGTCCAATTCTGCCAATTCTGGGCTTTCAGACGAAGAATTCGTTTGGTCCAAACGAGGCTGTGAAGAAAGAAAAGGCAATTTTAGCCTCACTCAGAGGGTGCTGTGATTGGGGCACTGCTGGTTATCATGCACAGGCTCCAGGACAGAACGTGTGGTTTATGCTGAGTTAACCAAAATTCCCATGGCTTCAGCAGTTAAAAAATAAACTCTAATACTAACATTTAGGCTGTTAGATACTCTGCTTCTAACAGCAAGGGAAAAGTGGGAGAAAACAAAAGTTTTCAGTCATCTCAACATCTTTTGGCAAAGGAATTAACTCACAGGCTTAGGGAAAAAAGAAAGCAGGATCAATTCTAAACAAGAGAGAAGCTTCAGCTTGGACTCCTCAGAGCCAAGCAGAAAAGGGGATGTTCTTGCAATTGGCTTTGGACTCACCAAAGCATCAAAGCTTTGGTGGTGAGAGTGGGAACAGAAGACCTCCAACATTAGCACTGTGCCAACCTACACTGAAAGAAACCCCCCCTAAACCCAAGAAATTCTTACAGCATAATACTGGCATCCTGCTCTCCTCCTGAAAGCACAAGGTCCATCAGGATCATTTTCTTCTTCTGCTTCTGACACTGGTGAGGGTACCTAGACCAGAAAACAACATCATTGTCCCAACTGCCACCTTTGTATAATTGTATTTATTATAAAAGCAGATGTTCCTGTAACATGAACTGCCACGTTTATACAGCAAAGCACAGCTTGGAAGGAAATCTCAGTTTATACAAGGAGCTTTTAAATGCATTCAGAGCTGGGACAAGCCAGCCTGGCCAAACTCCAGGTGACTGAAATTTCTGCCCCGTGTACACTGAGATTTCGGTGGTTACCTGTGGGAACTCGTCCTCGTCGGAGCTGTGGAAGTCGTACTGTTTGATATCACTCTTGCTGAGCACAGGCAGGGGCTCAGCCAGGGGCTGAGGGGTCACCACACACTCCAGTTTGGGCTTCTTCAGGTACTTCTTCTTCTGACGGACGACATCGGACACCTCCTCCTTCAGAGAGGAGTGGTGAGGATGCTGCTCGGGAAGAACAAACAGAGAATTCTAAAAACTAAGGCATGAGAAGAGAAAACTTAATTAAAGACATGACTGCTTGTCTTCCAAAAGCTCTGCAGATGTTTGAGCACATCATGCAAAATTTACTGAACACATTAAACCCCAGAATTCCACCTCTGATTGTTTTTACAGGTATTCATTAATTAACAGAGAGCTCTCAAGCCACGACTGCCTAAGAAGCTCCTCACTCTGCACTACACTCAGTATACTGTAATTGCAATTCCTCTTCCAATTATTTTCTGAGATCTCATTTTTCCACGGCTCTTTCAATTTTCTGAACTGCTCGGACACGTTCAAAAGAAACAATTTAATTTGTTTCCTGTTTCTCACAGAGCTGACACTTTTGAACAGATGTGGTGGTATTTGGGCTGGCTATTTAAGATTTTTCTCACATAAACCCTCAGCAATGAGCAACTCCATCGATACTGAACTGTCCACTTGAACACAAATGTTATTAAACTTCAAAGCTCCCACTCGAAGAGATTATTTCACTTGCAAAATTCTCCATTTGAAGGAGAAGCAGCAGTGCAGTTTTAAAAAGTGTTTCAATTTCCCCCGAATTAACACTCCTCAATAACAGCCTGGCTGAAACTAACTGCAGTAATGGAGCTCAGCCTGGGAACCAGAGGAGAAACACCAAGAATGCCAAAATTCCTGGAGAACCAGGCATGCAGGGCTTTGTATGGAATTCTGGGACCACTAGGTGTCGCAGGTGCTAAATACAAATTTCCAGAGGTCTTCAACTCTCAGCCTCACCCCCAAGCATTTTAACTCCTAATATTTCAGGTTATTCCTTCAGAGGCACGCCTGAATTTGAAGTATATCCTAAGGAATGATGATCCCAAAGGAAAGATGATCTCAGGAACAAGAGACTCACAGCAGGAAAAAAAAGAGAAATCTTACCTTAACTTTACATTCTTGAACTTTGTGGTGGTTCCCATTGTGGAGAGATGATGGAGTTGTGCCCATCTCTTTTTCGGGTCTGTTCAGCTTCACTTCATTGAGGATTTCACCTCCATAATCACCCAAATGGTACCTGAAAAAAAACCAGGATTAAAACTATAGTGCTGCATTTCCACTGGGAAATGTCTGAAAGACACAAACCAGTGTTTTCCATTTGTCCACACAACCCCCTTCTCTTAGTTTCTGAAGCTCTTGGTGCTATAATAAATAAATTTTAAGAGACGTTTTCAAAGCCATTTAATGAAAATTTAAACCCTTGGTTTTCATAATCTGGAATTTTACCTTTTCTCCACAACTTCCAATGTTAAATGCAACAGCTCCCGTTTTGTTTTCTCCCTCCTCTTAATCATCTCCAAAATTGTTATGGCTCTGCTAAACTCCCTCCTTAATTTCAACATCTTCTCATAAGATGCTTCATCGTTCTTTCGGTTCTGTTGAGAGACGAAACAAATTTTTAGTCAAAAGCAAAAGCCATGAGGCACAAACTGCAAAAATAAAGTTACATAATGCTGCTGCAAATGAAGCTCATGAGGACACTCCAAAGCAGCTTTTCCTAAAGCAGATCCTACTTGGCAAGCTAAGCCACAAAAAGCTAAAAAACCCCACTTTTAAGAGTAAACTGAGAACTTTCCAGCCATTTCCCCCCCATGCTTTGCTCAGATTCCAGATCAACCCAGTGGAAGTTGGTCAGAACAAGGAATTCAAGCCTACAACACTTCCCCCACCTTGACTCCACACACAGTAAGGCTGTGCATGCGTATGAAGCAAAATGCTGAGTGATTACAGATTTCCTGGTTTTTTAAATCATTCCATGCTACAAATACAAAAAGTGGGAAACAGTTTCCCCTTTCCTCACAGAAAGGCAAGCTTCCAACCCAGCAAGATGTTTGTGTGCCAGGCACTGCTCTGAGTTTCAGCTCAAAAAACAGACAGACAGTAAATTATCCCCTGCAAGATGCTGAACAGGGATCCAAATTATTCCTACCAAGGGAGAAATTTAAAGTTTCAAAGCAGCAGAGTCTGCCAAGTCACCTTTCTGGTCTGCATCTTCTCAGTTCTCCTCCTGAAGGCCACGTAGGGGTCGTTGTTGGTGGAGCCATCCCTCTTCTCCTGCTTGATCTGGGGGATGAGGGAGGGCCCCCGGCAGTTCTTGCGCTTCCTCACCCAGTAGTCGTAGACAGCCTTGATCAGGTAGTCATCCTCATTTAGCAGCAGCTTTGCTTCTTGAAGGGTTACAAGCTGCAGGGGAACAGGGAAAAGGTGCACTTGGGATGGGGGTGCAGGGAAAGTCACCACACACTCACACCAATCATGCATTTTCTGGATAAACGTCATCATTTTCCAGCACCAGAGTAAAGGGGTGAAAAACCACTGATGGAAATGGAAGCCACCAGTTGTTCTTCCCAAGTCAAATACAGAGCTCCCACTTTTTCTGAACCAGCAGCAGCATCTCTTTCATCCAATGGTCTAGAACTCCATCAAACTTTCATGAAGATTTCATGAAGAAAAACACTGTTTGAAACAACTACAAGCACAGGACAGGAAGAACTTACTACAGTCTGCAGATCATGATTTGGGAATCACTTCAATTTGACTATTCCCCTCCCCCCCCCAAAAAAGTTTCTTGCTGGTTAACCTTTATTAATGTGTAATTCTTTGCAGTTGAGTGTTGATTTCCCCAGAAGTGAATTTACTTCTTAATTATTTCCCCCCAAAATGTTTACTTTGTGAAAGAAAAGGGCAATGCCCATCCCTGTTTATTCCAGCCTGGAGACACAAAGCTGTTCACTTGTTTGCTCAGTTATTTCAGCAAGTGGTAGTTCTACACAGGTAATCCAAAGATAAACATTCAATCTATGTTCAGCTTTTTCTATGGAAATCAGACTCTAAATAAATGCAAAAAATATCACTAAGTAGTACATTAGTTTAACAGGCTCATATTCATTAAATAAGAAGAAAATAGTATCTCTAGTATTACTTAGAAGGAAGTCAGGCAGGACTTCATCTTCCCCATAATTGGCAAAAAAAATCAACTGAACTTAATTTGCACTTTTGCAACGTGTCAAAATTAAATCTTGTCCCTACGTTAGGAGAGGCAAAAAAAGGAAACAACACATATTGGAAAATAAGGAAATCCTAAGTGTAACCATGGCTACTCTGGAAGTGCTAATTCCAGCCAGAGCAGAATAAAACTTCTACAATCTACGGCAGAATTAGAAAAGCAATGAACTGTTTTTAAAAGAAAGGAAAAAATACTGCTTGTAAATCATTTCAGTTTTGTCTTTTGCTCCCTTTTTCCCATTAACATATTTCTTATTAAAAATAAATCAAGTCTGCCTTGAGTGCACAGTTGGGAAAGTTGAGCTGACCCTGTGTGCTTGTGTTTGCTTGCAGATGCAGAGTCCTTGTAGTCCCTGCTTAAATCAGGTTATCAGAATGCCCAGGAGGAACACCTGGAACCCCCTCCTTGGCTGGGAAGGCACTCCCAGCAGCATCCTTTAATATTCCAGGGATAAGACATGCAAACTGGGAATTGAGAGGTAGCCCCAGGTGGAATCTGAGAGCACTCAAACCCCACCAGCCACTTCCCTTCCCAGGTTCCAATAACCTGCAAGAGTTGCTTTTATCCACAGGAAAAAAACCTAACCTGTATTCTTGTAACACTTCATTTTTGAAAAGCGTCTTTCACATCGTAAATGTAACTTTATTAATCCAGCAAGGAAAGATAAAACCAGCATAAGAAGGATGAGTATTAATCATGAAAAGTGATCACCAGAATGGCTTGAACTGAAAGCCAAAGCAGGGCTGTCTTTATCAAAGCTCTAACAAATCCATGTTCAACAAGTATCATCCAATGTATTCCCTATTTTTTCCCTTCATTCCCATTTTCTTAGCATAGTAAGAAATCTCTACCTTTCTAAAATTGCTCCCAGATGGAGAAAATACAATATTTTGGCCTTTTAACTGAACTAAATCATGTTAAGGAACGGAGGCAGAGCCATGGATCCCACAAGGGATTTTTCACTCCCACAAAGCCCTGTCTCACTGGGAAAGAATTCCACCTGTTTCAAACCTGACTTGCACAAACTGACCCCTCAGATGCAGTTTCGGAGTAATATTTTCGGCTCTAAGACCCTTCCCCAGACACTGCCCTCCTGGAACACCTCAGGACCTGATTTAACATGGTTAATTCACTGTCTGTGCTTCCAACCCTCAAAAATCAATGTCCAGCAGAAACAAGTGCAGCAAGATTTGGATTCTCATATATTTACAGCCATTTCTACACCTACTGATCACCACACGTTTGTTCCATACCAACAGTGGTAAAACAAGTTGTAAACTGTCCCTCTCTAGCACACTGTGGTCAGGAATTAAAATTTAAAATCAATCCCTGCAACCCCAAAAGCTCCTTCCCCACCTTTTATCTGGAGTTACCAATATTGACACAAGAGAGCAACGTGATTTCTGTGCAACTGCAGACTCACACAAACACACTTCTCCTGGTAGCAGGAAATAAAACCAAGCACCCACCCAGAACCACCGCCCCAGGAAAGCAAAACCTCTCAGTGATTTCTTCACACCATACCTGACTAGAACTGGCTTTTTCGAGTCTGTCAACCATTATTTCGAACTGCAGTGGCTTGATTTCCATCTTCCTGTTCAGCCTGTTCAGTAGGGTCTCATCCTCAGAGTCCATATCATAATCTGGCTGTTCATTGTCCAGATTAAAGGCTGGAACACAAGAAATGGAAATGCTGGGTAAATAACACACTCTGGACACACACCTGCAATCAGAAATCAAAAAGGACTGATGACATTCCAGAGCAGCACTTCTCTGCCAGAACACTTTTTTCATGCTAAAAAGTTCCCCCATGTAACACACAGCCAGTTAGAAGCTGCTTGTGTCCAACTTCCAGCATGAAAGGAATCCAAGAAGTTTCATTTTAAGTGACTTGAAGGGCTAACAGGCACAGAAACTTTAAAACATCTCTGCAAAACAGGAGCTAAGATGCTCCTGTTATTATGATATAATACAGCTCCTCCAGAATATCATGGTAAGATTATTAAGAACTAAGAACATTTACAACCAAATTCCAAACCTGGAGAAAAAGCATTTACACTGCAGTTCCCATATAATTTCAGTTGCCCATTTGTAAACAGTGCACCAAACCTGAAGTGTTAAAATATTTAATAGGCTAAACTTTTTCTTGTTTTATGTAACTGTAAAAATCCCAGACCAATGCTGTGGGAATTGTTACTTCTTCTCCAAAACCACCTCAGCTGTCGATGTAGAGCCTGACAATTCCTTCAGATTCTCCCTTTATTACTAACTGTGCTAATTACTTTCCATACTTGCCAAAGTTCCTGGTCCTGCTAAAAGCAGAAGGAAGTTCTCATTCAGGTAACACAGCAGAAATACAATTTTACAAGTATGAGTAAATTGCATATGACAGTAAGAACTGTTAATTGAAACATTAATTGTACATCTAATAAAACCTGGAAGAGGTGACACACCAGGTACAACACTCCCAGTAATTCAATCAGCACTGGAGTAACAGCAGTTAATAGGCCTGGTGAAATACAGTCCATTCTTAACAGACAAACAGCACTATCTCATCTCTGTGCTCTTAACTCGTGCCTACACCAAGTGCTAATTTAAAAACCTCTGAGCTGCCCTGTGTGCTCTGAGAGCACCTTGAAACAAAAACCTGGGAGACCAGGAGCAAAATAAAACCACAGAACAACACCTTTAAAAATCCCAGTATTTTCCCTCCCACAAGCAGGTGTAAGCAGTGCCTTTCCACATCTCAGCCTTGCCCAAGACCACTCTCTCTGTAAGCCAGTGCAATAAATGAGCTAAACCACCACCAATACTTATTTATTTGGTCAGGCACAGAAACTCAGCCAGATGCAGCTGGGAAGGGCTAAAAAGGAGCCCCTCAGCATCTTCAGCTCAAGCTGGTGCCTCTCAGAGGAGACACTGCTCGACTGTACCAACTGTGACAACAGCACTTGGCCACAAAAGTTCTCTGACCTACCACACACTGTAACAATTTATTTGAGGAGAAATTAATAACAGGCTGTAACTGTGTGTCAAGAATTGCTGGCAATATTAATTCAGTAATACAAGTTGCATGGCAAGTTTATTTAAGCCACTGTCACCAGGCGTGTGAGCAAGAGCTCTCCAGCAATTAATTGTGTATTAAACTGCAGCTTTCAACATCAGATCTGCCTCTCCAGTAGATCACTGCTCACATGTGGACTGAAAACCATTAAAGTCCACAAAAGGCACTGCTTGTTTGCCCTCAGGCAGATGTTGGTCTCGCACCAGAAAAACGTCAACCTATTGCTGGTCAGGAGATAATTCGATAATCCCCTGTGGACAAAATGTTTCCAGCCAGTTTTTCCAAGCCAGAGTATCAGTGAGCAGGAGGATCTGTGACAGAGAGGATGTGATGCTGTTCACCTGTAACCTGTGAGCAGTGCCAGTAAACTTCCCTTCATTTCCACAATGGGAAAAGAAGAGTCACTAAAAGGTCTTGAACCATCCACCTTCCAGAATAAAATCAGACAGGCTCAAGTGAGAGGCAACTAGGAGATACCAAGACCAGCAAAAAGAGAAGAAAAAGCCCAACCATTCCATCAAAAAGCATCTAAACCCACCTATCACCCTCAGGAACACATCATGGATATTGGTGATGGGTCTCCAAGAGGGAAGGCAGGTTACTGCCAGCACCTGAAGTGACCCCACCGTGCACCTCAGCTGGAAGCAGGGGGTCCCTCCCTCTCTCTGTTCAGTATTTCGATAAATATTCAAGATAAGATAGAAGGCATCCAACAGGTACTTGCCAGGATCACCACACACCAAACAAAACCAGTCTCACTTTCTTAAACTAACGCCCATCATTGCTGTGAGAACAGCACTAGCTCCTGTCACACATCCCTCTCCTCACCCCTGCCAGCAATGCTTTTCTGCTACCAGCAATGTTCTGTTTGCCATGACCTGCATTTACCAGTGTGGCTCCCTTCTGAACAGAGGGGGTTTACATGGGGGGTGCAGGTTAATGACACTGAAGGGATGGAGGCAGTCCCTGCATTCTCCCTGTTTCAGTGCAGACAGGATGGCCTCAGCAGCCTGGGGAGGTGTGAGAGCCTCAGGAAATGCAAGGCTGCCTCTTCTCCTTTGGAGTCACTCAACCCCAAGCTGGCTTGTCACAGTTCTGGGACACCCATGGAAGCATCCCCCTCTCCTGATGTTCATTTACCACTCCTCAAACACACTTTCAGCAATATCTTTCATTACCAGTTTTCTTCTTTCCCCTAGCACTGAGTGAACTGAAATTGTTCCCAAAAAAGCCATTTTTCACCCCAGAGCTGGCTGCAGTGTGGCAGCTCCCTGGCTTCCAAAGCCATCACAAGACCCAGGTGTTTATGTGCTGTGTGATGGAGCCATCCATCACTCCCTCAGTCCTGCCCCTGCCATGGCAGCTGGGGCAGCTGCTCACTGAGGCCTGCAGGAGCTGCTGGACAACCAGCTCCGTGTTCCAGCCCACAGAGACACCTCCAGCTAAATCCTGGGACAGCCTCCTGACTCAGGATGAATCCAGTCTTTCTTCTCCAGAATATCTGCATTTCTACAGGGCACTGTTGGACAGGCCCCAGTGATCCCACCTGGAAGGTTTCTCCAGGAATGCTCAGAACTTGCTGGTTTGCTGCTGCAAACACAACATTCCCGTGATCCCACCTGGAAAGTTTCCTCCAGGAATGCTCAGAACTTGCTGGTTTGCTCATTGCTATTGCAAACACAACATCCCAGTTCCCAGCCTCTGCCACTCCACCCATTCCCAGCAGTACCTGCCAGAGGGATTTGCTTTTGTTTACTTGAGCTCCCCTAGGAACTGAGTTTGTACCAACTTACACAAATGCAATTTGTTTTTCAGTGAAGTTACACTGAACTGGGTTTAACTTGACTAAATTAACTAATTTCATGTAGCTAACTAAATTAAGGCTGTGGTTCCACACTCATTTGAAGCTGCCATAGGCACGAGTTACCACTGAAACAAGTGGTTCTGCTGCCTTCCCTCCTCAGCAAACCCTGGCCCTGCCACCCTCTCGTGCCAACACCAGCAACCAGGTCTGAGCCAAGGCAGCAAAGTGATAAATAGAGGGTCACCAAACCAAAAAATGAAACTTTCTGTCAAAAAGTTCACCTTTAAGGACGACTGGAGTTCATTCCCCACTCAATGAACATTGCTTTATTGTTTCTGTGAGGGACACTAGACATCTTCCATCCCCTCAGCTCTAATTCTAGGTCCAAGTGCACCAACTTCATCTCTTTGCTAATTATCAATAACTGAAAATGCATCTCCGTGTTACTGATGCTACAAATACTCTTGGAAAATTATCAAGCATGCTGGAATAATTAGAATAGTTCAAGGTTTTTTCTTTACATTCAGCTCAACATCACCTGTGCTGCTGCTACTGAGGTCACCTAATACCCAGAACCTTGCTTATTCACAAATTCCATGCTTTACAAAGAAATCAACTTTCCTCTGCTTGGAAGCACTGACCTAAATAAAAGAATGTAAAAAACATTAAAATCTTAGGCAACTAGAATCCCAGCAAAGCATGATTTGCCAGAAATACCCACCAGTAAGAATGAATTATAGTATGTGCCCTGCTGGCACTTTCCATCAGTTTACATAACTTCCCTGGCCAAAGTGGGTATTGTTGCTATTTGTGCTTTTAGCATTAAACCAGAATTTCTAAGCAGTTTATGTAGCATAAAGCTGCCTTGTATCACACCTACTCCATCCAGAATATGTGGGAAAAATTATCTTGGAGCAGTATCTGATATTTATCTTCAGCTCAAATACCTTCTGTAATTCTGTCCAGAAAGACTGTGAGTCTCAACAAGACAAAGAAAATTTTGGCATAATATACTTAACATTTTTAGACATGTTTATTAACAGTATTCACAGTGTTTCTCGCAGTGTCCAACAAAGAACAGAATAAAATACAATCCTCAATCAGCAGCATGGTTTCAGTTCATTCAGCCTGCCTTGCTTCCAAGTTTGTTTCTTTTATTAAGGAGAGAAACAATTCCTTTTAGTTGATTTTTCCCCATCACCTCCATGATCTCTGTTCCATCACAGAGGACCCTGAGCACATTATTTCCAAAATCTCCTATTTTGTAAATAAACAGAAAAATTGGGACACTTCACCACGTTGGTGAGAAACGATGCAATAATTGAATCAAAGGTTTTGCTACAAAGGTAATTCCTGGGAGGAATCCAAGTGACCAAATAACCCCCTGAACCACATCCTGCAAGGGACAAACATGATTTGTGTGCCAAGGAACAACTCAACTCTAAGAGCGTGAACTTATCAACAGAACATCAACCAAAAGAAGTGTTAAAATTAATCCAGAGCCCACAAGTTTAGATTAATGAGATCTTGTAAGACATTACAAGCTAAGCTCATGCAGAATACTTTGTTTTATCTATAAAATAAACTCAGAGTTCCCTGCTGAAATGGAATTCCTCAGTTTTAGCCAAACTCAGAGAAAAGTGACTGTTACCCAGAGCAGCCTGAACTGCTGTGGCAGCAGAGCTGCCCTGCCCTGCCAGAACTCTATGATGAGCAGCAGGACAAAGGCTGATTTCATTACAAAAACTCTTCTGGTTTATTGATCTGCACTTATAGAGAACTTTGGAGTTAACAGGGGAGCAAGACAACCTCTCTCCTGCTCCCTGCATCAGCAAAAGCAACCAGGAGGCAGCCAGGCAGGTTCAGTTATTCCTTCTCAGGACTAGAAAGGAAAAAACCACAAGAAGAGAGGCTGGATCAAGAATACAGCAAGCCCAAGAGACAGGATGAGGCTCAGCAGCTACAACACACGGACAGAGCATCAGCACAGAGCCAGAAACAAAGCCAGCAGCAACACCCCCACATTCAACAGCAACCTTCAATTCTTCCAGACCTTGAGAAGAAACTGGAATTTAGAGATATAAATGGATTTCTGAGTCTTCCCACTTTCTGACCACTGTAGCAACTCTGACCTCCAGACAAAAGTTACTCAGGTTAAACAAGGAGGGGATAAACAGGCACCACAACTCACAACAACCCCAGTGTTTGTAACTCACGTTGGATGTGAATGAACTGCTTTGGTTGCTTGAACTCTCCTTTATACAAACGATTGTAGTAGTTGACATTGCTCTCTGCTTCAGGGACTGGGATAACCATGCTCTCCTTCTTTTCTCTGAAAACTTGCTGTGCTGAGATGGCCCGTTGCAAATGATGTTCCTGCAAGGGGAAAATGGGAGAGTTTATTTAGGTATCAGTGTACAAAGTGCATATAAAGTCAGTCAGCCTTTTCTCCCACTGTTTTCCTACAGGATAACAGAGTGGAGGCTTTGCTGGGTTTTAGAGGCCAGCAGGATGCTTGTTCCCAGGATGTGTTCTCCATCATTTCATGTTCCATGGGTTTCTAACTGATGGGAATCTTGGAGCTGCAGTGAATGAGCTACAAACAGATGAAGAGAAGCCTTTGTTCAAACACAGCCCACACCTCCCACCAGACCGGGAAAAATACAAACATTCAAGCTACACAAAATAACCTCAGCAGAAAATTAGGGCTGGGGAAAGCCAAACCCACCCAAACCTGTCAGAAAGAAAACGTATGCAAGATCAGGCCTTTAAATTCAAAAGAATAGCAAAATTCATCATTCCTGTCTACCCAGCAATCCTTACTGGCCTGCTTTTAGAAGTTCAGCAAGTCAAGAGCAACAGGAAGAAGAGTTCTCACAGAATACCACCTGAAAAGCAGGGACTCCCCAAACAGGTATCACTTCATTTTATTCTTATGGGACAGAAGTCACAAATTCCACAGAGATCACAATAAATGTAGCAGTTCACAAAGATTTTTTCCCACATCATTTTAGTAGTTAACCCAGTGACAACCACCTACTGTTGCAAGTCAGAGCTAACCTGTAACTTTTCTCTCTAAGGACTTTTCATGTTAAAATTTAAACCACTAAGAACTACTCAGGCTAAGACACCAAATGGCTACGCTGCCTTCTGTGGGACACTAGACAAGGAGGGACATTCCTCACCAGGACAGGATCTTAGATCCACACACAGCCCTTGGGAAAAGTGAAGAACCAAGTTCTCCAAACCCAATATAACCCAGCAAGCTGCAGTCTCCCAGCAGATGAGCTACTGGTGGAGCCAGGAGTGAAGGTTTCATTCTGCTTTTATTATTCTTCCCCAAAGCTTCCCAGATTTGAGGGGAGGGAGGGTGGCACAGCAGAATATCAACTTGAAATCCAAGCTCAGCTCTGTCACAGATCCTCGTGACCTCACTTTGCCTGTCCCAGGGGCTGCAGGTTGTCCTCCAGCCATTCCCACACACCGAACTGCTGGAAAAAGCACTTGAGCAGGGAAAACAACACACACACACATAAAAAAAGGGTTTGCTGCTCTATCTTCCTGCCTTTGGCTTTCTAGGGTGCCCCTCCCCACAGTTAACACTCCCAAGAGGCCAGGATCAACACCAGGAATGGGAACATGCCAGCATTCCAGTGCCTGGCTGGCAGTGCAGCCTGGCACACATGGCAGTCTGGCACTCACACGCTCTGCTACCCACTTGGAAATTCTCTCAAGAACAAGATTTCTTCCTCTTTACTTCTACAGAACGGTATTTTAAGAGAAGGGAGTGAATGAAAACCCTTTAAAAATATGTAAATGACATTTAACAAATTATCCCCTTTTAAGTATTAAGATTTACAGAAACACAAATAATGCAGTTCCTGCAAAACGAGAGCAGCTTTGGGAACCTCCTGCAGCAGATGAAGCAACATTAAATCAATCAGGCTCCCAAGTGAGTGCTATTAGAATTAAGACAAGCATGCAATCCAATAGCTGGTGTGATGTGCCTGAGTTACTCCACACTGAGTAAATCTGTCACTCCACCACTAAAACGTGTCTTGGAGAGCCTGGCAGTGCTGGGTAATTCAACTACACAAAAATGGTTTCATTACTGGGTTGCTTTCAACTGATGTCCCTGGAGCTGTGTACCAAGAGTCCACAGCACGGAACTGCTGCAAGGAAGGGCTTGATCTGTCCAAAATTCAGAACACCTTTTGGCTCTGCAGCCCAATAAAGTGTCATTCAGATGAGTAATTCAGATTCTCAGCTGTTGTAGCACTGGAGTAAGCACACACAGAGTTCCCAAGGAGAGGCTGACAATAGGTGTTAGTACTCATTTCACTATAAAAAGCCTTCAAGCATAACACAGCTTTCAAACAGAGATTTCAGCTTCCAGCAGTGCTGCTGTCACTCCTCAAACAGCAGAGCTCCAAAATAGACAGATAAACTATGTAAATTTTAAATTTAAGGGGGGAAAAAACCTCAAATCTTTCTGCTGAACATCGACTACAGGAAAATTTAAACTTTAACTCCTGAAACAGTTCTATTTAAACAAACTCTGAAGATTTTTATATGAAAGCTGGGCTAACTAAACGACTTTATCAAACCTTAAAAAGTGTTTTTACGGATAGATTTATTAGCTGGTATAGCAGTACAACTTTTGGTCTAATTTTCACTTTTTTCTTATGGTTTTGAAAGACAGAGACAGTATTTTAAGCTCACACTTAGTTCTGCAGTAAGGCAGATCCAAAGGTCTTACACAAAACAAGGGAGCATTAGAGGACCAGTGATGACAGCAAACAGAACGTGCTGCCATGGCAATAAAAAGGAGTCCCTGACAAAGAGTGATTACCCACTAATTCCTTAAAAAAGCACATGCAGACCTTTCTCTCCAGTATGACTACAAAATTTCAAACAAGCACAGCTTAGACTGGGCTATTTCTTCAACTAACAGCATTACGAAGGTGTAAATGTTTAGTGTGTGTAACACTACTGCTTGAGCACATTTACACATTAAACCAGAACTGTCCCCTGATCCCCTTCCAAGACACCACAATCCTTCCTCCCATTTTTCCTCAGAAGGGAAAAAGCCCCTAAAATTCCTACAATCCCGGCAGCTAAAAATACTCAGCTTTGGTTGCAGACATTCAGAGCCAGGCTCAAAGTCCAGCTGAGAGCCAGGCACCTTCACACCCATTCCCTTTATCCCTGACACACCATGGATTTCGTGTTCTCCCCAAACTTCCTGTCTGGGAGTTTCTTCACGACAAAAGAGAGTTCAACAATAGTAATAAGCACAGATAAGAGTGTTCTGAAGATTATTTTTGTTCAGCTTTAAGGGAATCAGTGATCAATACTGATTGTTACTTTTTACATATTTTTGACCAATATTACAGAATCACAGAATGGTTTGGGTTGAAATCATCTAATTCCAGCTCCTTACCACGAGCAGGGATGCCACCCACTGCACCTACTTCCTTTCACCCCACAAGCCACAGCACTTGGATCCTACAGACCAGGCTGGGTTGTCCTCAACCTTTAAGACTCCTGTTGCCACCCCCCAAGCGCTCTCTGAGAAGCAGAGCTATTCAAACTTTAAATAACTGCAAGTTTTTTGGTTGAGCATGGTTGGAGATGCCCAGGGCTGAACACCATCTTCACACTGAAAAATTCATCTTAAATATTAAACTCCAATGAGCAATTCCATACTGGATACAGACCCCTAGAAGACAAAGCTTTAGGATTAAATGCACCAGTTCCCTTCTTCACACCTTAGAACTACACCATACAAGCAAAGCTACAACTCCTTAGAAGGTTGTTGCACTGCTTTAACCCCACAGCCCTCCATTCAAGTAGGATGGAAAAGGTAATTTATCAGCAGCTTTTCCTACTCAAAACAAACTATTTCTAGGCCAGCCTGGAGTCAGCCTTCCAATCTACCTGCACCAATTACAGAAGTGAAGCAAAAAACCTCAATTAAAAGGTACAAAAGTCCAAATATCTCACTTGTTTAACATGATATTTGAATTAAAAATTTAAAAGGGACATTTTTATCTTTAATACTGAGATTCAGAATCTGAAAGTACAGAACTGTAGTTGGAAGTGTGCAGACTCATCTTGCAAAGTCTCAAGCACAGCGAGTAACACCTCTTGACAGCACTTCCAGAAAAAAGTGTCGGGAAGCTCAAAAGCTAATTTGGTCAGAAGCCTCCCAGCCTCGGAAAGCCTCAGCCCCATCTCCTCCCTCTCTGCACACAGACACTTTTTTTAGAGAAGATTTCCAAGAGCAAAAGTGTAAACACAAGCACCAGGTTTTGTTTTCTTGTGCAGTTAACTCTTTCAATCCTCCAGATCTGTTTTCCTTTCTTCCCCCTCCCTCTGCTCTGGGATAGAAAGAAGACAACTGAAACAAGGAGTCACATATAGAGCAGGAAATCAGCCCGTGCACCACAAAAATTCCCACCCTTGAGAGCTGAAACACATCGCTTCATTTCCAATTTATTTTGAAAAGAAAGCATTTCAGTGATTAGCAAAGTTGATAACACGCATTTTTCTACTGATTTGATAAAGGCTTCATCTAGTCAGGAATCAGAGCTGTTTCCTCTCGCCCCTTAAAACATTGTAATAATTATCAAGTACTGCAGGGCACTGGGCAAACCAGAAAAATCCAAATATTGAGTGGAAACCAACATACTCAAACCAAGGCTTTCGAGGACAAACTCCTCTCAGTTTCCCTAAGGACTTTCCAAGACGCAGTGGAAGGAAGCTGAAGAAAACCGACAAGAAACAGAAGATACACAAGTGGGAAGGGCTCGTGGAACCACTTCTCAGTTTCACTTTTGGCCATATCAAGTTCTTCCAACGTGATACCCCCCACCCTTTCTTAAAAAAAATAATCACAAGAACCACCTGCCCCACACTTGCCTTCCAGACTGCTGAATTATGACCACAGGCCAAAAAAATGTAGGAAGGGTCGGCTGCTCTTACTAAGGGGAGGCAGGGAAGTGAATCAAATTGGGCTGCTCCATCCTAAAAATTCACACTAGGCCCTGGAATGGGTGAAATTCCTCACTGGGAAGGTGGGGAGGCCCTGGCACAGGGTGCCCAGAGAAGCTGGGGCTGCCCCTGGATCCCTGGAAGTGCCCAAGGCCAGGATGGATGGGGCTTGGAGAAGCCTGGGATAGTGGAAGGTGTCCCTGCCCATGGCAGGGGTGGCACTGGACGGGCTTTAAAGTCCCTTCCAACCCAAACCAGCCTGGGATTCACTGACTTTTCCATCACTTTCTTCCCTTTCCCAGCTGTTAAACAACTGGAACTTCCCAAAGCAGCATCAAAGCCAAGCCAATCTGGGACTACTTTACATCCAAATCTCGGGATTAGAGCCCATCACCTGAAGGGCACCTCTGGAACGCTGATGTTGGATCAGCTCAGCAGAAGAGCCCCCAACACTCCCAGCTCTGGATGACACCTCATGTCCAGGTAAAGACATCTCCAGAGGAGAGGAGATATGAATCTAAATGAGGAAAAACCCAGTTTGGACCAAAACAATGCCCAGGAATGCCTGCCTTCCCCCTCTGGCAGTACCCTAAAGTCAACTCAAGCACAATAAAGCACTATAGGAAATGAGAGTGGCCATCAGCCCACAGACCCAGATGAAGGGACAGGGACAGTGAGATGAGCACAGATCACAACTATTATTATGTTTCCTTCTGCAGCACCAAACAGAATAAAACAAGCAAAAAATTCTCTAAATAGCTCTAGTCTAAGAAAAGGAAATAATGCAATTTCAACCATCCTATGTCAAACTGGCCATGAAACAACTGTGAGATATCCCAAATATTACCCCGAGTGGGACAGCAATAATGTATGAGAACATGAGCAATCTCCCATCCCTATAAACAATGATTATTCACTGTTTATGAACATATGGACACAAAACTGTCACTGCCTATGAAATGTCAAAAAACCCACAGCCACTAAAACGCTGTATTTTAAAGCTACATCTATTTACACAAGCTCCCAGTCTACCAAAACTGGTAATGAATGTAAAAATGAATATAAACTAATAATTAAAAATAAAATTACTGTTACAACAAAGAACTGAATTACTAAAAAAAATCCTTTTGGAAAAGCTGTTTCTTGCACTAGATGAGAAATTTCTGTTTACTGAAGAGTGGGATTTTTTTCCCAAAAAAGCTTTATAAGAAAATTGTTACAAATAATGTAACATGTAGTCCAAAGAGCTCCTTGGGATACACTGGTATCACTCACAAGGTAACAAATGATTCCATTAGGAATCCTGATTATCCCAGTCAGAGAAGAATGGCAAGGTCTGCACTGACATATGGAAATATTCTCTCATTTTTCATGTCATGAACCCCACGATGCATTTTTAAAGGCTGAGATTCCCCAACAACGAGCTGTGCCCTTTATTAGAACCAGTATTATCCATGGAACCCAAATTCAGCGGGATTGCTGGCTGCACACACCAACACCTCCATGTGACCGTGAGTCACAGAACTGCTCCTTGCAGCGGGGAGGAGGAAGAGTCACCGGGAGGGAGGACTGGAAACTCTCCAGCAGGAGCTGACAGGCGAGCACGGCACCTCTCCCCCTCCTGCTGCACTCTGCATTTAACCTCAGCCTGTGGGGAACATTTTCATCCCACGATTAATATCCAAAGTTCTTATTTAACTGAGGCACATACACCTACATACAGCAGGGAGTTTGGATTGTACAGAGTTTTTAACCAAACGGTGTTTTCATCACTGAAGTGATGCTGCCCGGAGTGCTGGAGACCTGATGAACCACACAGAAATCCCTCATTTTATAATTAATCATGTCAGAGATTGGTTCTACACTTTGGACAACTTAGGAAAAGGTGGCAGAAATTAAAACACACGTACAGGAATTAAGAGAAATCAGAATTATTAAAAACTAACTACAAAACCCCATTTTAAACCAAATACCTTTAACTCAAGAAACATCTATTATTTTTTCAGCTTTCTGTACTATCACTGTCTCCTTTAATTATCCAGTCTCTGGATCCCACTGCAGACACCGAGTGTTTTGTTTATATCCAAGTCTGGCACAGGGAATCCGACATCACCGGGATGCTTCAAAGTAGAAACAGTTTTTGTTATGCAACACAGACTGGTCTAAGATACACCAAGTGTGAGCTGCAGCCAGAGAAACGGCACAAAGCTGAGAAAAACAAATTATAAATTCCAATGTAAACAACAGAAAACAACCCCGGCAAAGAGGGGAGGAAGTGTTTATGCTGGCTCAGAACTGAACCGTGCACGAAGCACTTTGTGTGTCCCAGGGGACAGGAGCAGAGAGGAGTTTACTGATATGGAAAACTCATGGGAAAACGGCATCTCACCGACTGGGAAGAGTCCCGTAAGTGAAGCTGAGCAAATCTTCACTTCTTGAATGGAAGATGACACAAAAACATCTTACAGAGAACAATTCTGCCAATGGGGAGGTGGTGAGCACTCAAACTTGAGAGACCAGAGCTATAAATGTACTAATCACAGTCAGAATGGCAGCAAAGGAAGTCAGGGGAGCTAAAAACTCAGGGGTTTTTCTGCAAATTTCTGCTCCCTTATATTTGCAGCACTTCACCTGCCATGGACAGGGAGAGTATTTTAATCTAACACCTTTGGCCCCACCACACTGTGATTATTGCACATTAACAAGTAGGAATTTGCAAAATGGATTTAAAATAAAAACTTTAAATAGTATATTCCCAAATACTTCCCTTCTTTGACTCGGAGCTAGTGAACATTCAATACAAAATTATAAAAGTCTACACCGATATTACTTTTAGCTTCATAAAATTATTTTTGCTACTTCTTACACTCTTTTATATACAGGAATTCAGTTCTAGTTTAATTCTTCTCTACTTGTTACAGAAATGTCAGTTCTACAACTGATCTTCACCACAACTGGCTTTTAGAACACCCAAAGTTTATGTAAATATTGAATGAGTTATTTACCTTTCCAAAAGTTGAACTGTTAGAATGATAAATCTGCTACGGCATAAACAAGGCACTGTTTATTAGCCTTGTTGGCAAAATAAAACACAAATAACCTTTTGAACACCTAGCACCAGTCAAAATCATCTTTGTTACAAAAAATAATTAAGAAGGAGGTTACGATGTGCAGTTTTAATGCCTGTTGATCCGAATTACTCAGACAGGACATTTCAACTGGTTTCAGCCAAAATAGAAATTGTACCAAGCAGAAATCCGGCACTCCGTAAATCCAAGGAAGGCCGAGGTATTTCTTTCCAAGGTTTCCTTATCCTGAAGGAAAAGGAAAGACTGCTCCCTACATTCGCGACGTCCCAGAGCCGAGCCATACAGCTCAGGCAGGCAAATTCCAAAGCGCTCTCCTAAGCTTTTGTCATGGAATTACACCTCCTGCCGAGGAACCCTTCCTACAAGGGAAAGTTTCTGCATAACGAGCCGAGGTGTGACTCAATTAACAGCTCCCATTGTGCTGGCAGGGACACGGGCACCCAAACCCGCCCGGGCAGCTCTCCCAGCCCTGCTCACTGACCCCGCGCAGCCTCTGGCCTGCAGCAAAAATGCAGCTTTATCTAAATTACCAGCGCGGTGTTAAGATAGGGCTGAACCCATCTAACCTCGGGATGACACCGCTCCTCCATTCCCATCTCTATCCCCACGTGCTCCTGGTGAATGGAAGGACGATCCTCTCTCCCACGGTGCGCTGTCACCGCCCTTTATCAAGGCCCTAAAAAGCAGAATGTCCCTTGTACCTGCAGGTCGGCTGCTCTGGCTCAGCTCTATCTTAAAAGCACACTCAGAGATCAGTGACATTTGTCCCGGGCTAAGCTGATACCCCAAGCACTTGTTACACGTTTGCTGATAGGCGCTAATGTGATAAGCCCTAATAAGTCTCCACCTCACCAGCAGTTTAAGAGCAAATCTTGGTCGCGTTTAACTTCAGCCACAACAAATTAAACCCGAAGCTCCTCAGTTTAACAGCTCCCCAGTGCTCAGCTGCTCGGAGTTAATTCTGATTCACCGTTATCAAACGGGACATTAAACAGGGACCAGCGATTCCGCAGGTGAAGGCACAGCAAGGATGAAGGATCAGAGCTGGAAACTGAAATAATGGCTGGGAAATGGAATTGAAATGTGCACTTGGGAGGAACACCCCTGCACGAGGTAATGGGACTCGGAGGGAGGGAGAAAAGTACAGGAGCTCAAGGCAGGGAAAGATCTCAAACAAAACTGAAGTTCAAAATTCTGTGAATAAAGATCACAACCCAGCACTTCGCTGCCTAATGCCAAACATACTTCAGTAATCTCAGCAGTCTCCAAATACTCCCAAAGTAAGTAAATAAATACAGGTGCTTAACTCAAACTGAGGAATAACTTACACTGGGAATTGTATTTCCTCAGCAGATAACCCAGTTGATTTTAGTCAAACAAACCCAATTCCTTTCCTAAGCAAAGTGTGCTGTCTTGACTTCACCTAGTTTTGCATGGAAACACAGTCCTTGGAGTTTCTCACGTAGATTCCCATGAAGTCTTTCAGAGGGATTTCTGTTTTACAGAATATTTGCATGGTTGGAGCTGAAGTTATCCTCTGTTGACCTGCTCTTTTACACACCGCTGCCCGGGCTTCTTTGTTCTACAAAGCCTCTCGTTTGTAAGGAACTCTGAGGGTTCAACCACAGGTTATGAATGCACAGCCCACACACAAACATCCAGTTAGGAGCAGGTTCTGTCCACGTGGGGAGCGATTTATGTGTATTTGTGTTTTTAAACCCAGACTCGAGTGCATCAGACAGTACCAGGTAGGTACTTCTGAGCAGCAGCTTAAGTAAATCCCCACACATTGGATACTCTCCCAGTTCCCTGTATCACAAGAAAATATTCATTATGGATATTTTTGCTGATACAGTTTAACAGGAAAACCAGGACTTGTGCAAAGCTAAAAAGCTTCTTGCTTTGAGAGGAGAAAGAAGATGCTGTTCCAGGAGCATCACCAGCTCCAGGACACCCCAAAGCCAGATGAAGAGCACTTCAAGTTCCAGTATTACAGCAGAAACTGAATGAACTAAGAACTAAGCAAGGAAAAAAAAAATCAAGTTAAACTACTTCCACTCAAAATAACCAGAACTGAACGCTGTATTTAATAATCAGAGAAAGCTTATCCCGAGGTGATCCCTGAAGGGCTGGGAAGGAAAGTCCCTTCCCACGGGTACCGTGTCAGCATTTCTGCAGCGTCAAACCACGTCCTTAACTTGCCATTCCTGCACTTTTCCTCTCTAACCTCAGCCCTGTGATGCCATGCCAAGCCGAGCTGTAAATGAACGGATGCTCAAACAAGGATTGAGATGAAGGCTCAGACAGCTCTGACCAGACAACCCCGGGATCACCCATTACCAGCACATTTTCACCTTCCTCACACCTCAGGTAACTACACTTCCCAGAGCCTTCCGTGTGAATGTGCCTCATTACCAAGCGGGATTTCACCTCACAATGTGCAACTCGGCAATCTCCAGTAATGGGTACTCAAATAAAAACAGTTATGTGATAAGAAACAAAACCAGGGCTTATCTATTCTGCAACTTTCTCCCTTTCCAGTCAAAACAATTTATTAGCATTAGGAAATACAAGTCTTACTCATCAGAAAAAAAGCCAAGTGTCCCTGCTCAGCTTCTGAACTCACGGAAGGACACCTTCCTGCTTCGCTTAACAGCGATCCCTCTCTCACGGGAGTTTAAAAACAAACCCACACAATTTTCTTCCTCAGGTTTAATTTAGAGTAAACTATAAACATTTGTAACATAAACATGCTACAGAAGAGAAACCTAATTCTTTCACAGCTGGAATCTCCAAGTGAGAGAAATGAGCTGCTGATTTGCGAAACGCTGCGAGTGGATATAAATCTCTGAGATATTCATACAGAAGCAGTTCCAGAATATTCATCAAGAATAAATGGTCCAAAATCTGCACTTTCGTATGTACAAAAGATCAATCACCAACTAATTAAATGACATGCCTGCACCAGCGAGGCTGGGTTGTAAAGAACAGGGCAGACATGTCACTCGGGCGTTTTAAATCCTGCAGCTCTGTAAATAATGATGATTTCCAGTGGAATATATCCCGGAAGATGCTGTCTGACCCCATGACACGCTGTGCTACATGACCTTTCTGGTGCCACCAAGGCTTCCCAGAGGGAGGCACCGAGAGGAGAGCGGTGTCCTGGGGCCAGAGGAACACGAGGTTTGTGGCTCTGTACCGCACATGGAAAACAGCAGCCACCCTGAGGCTTCAAACAACTTTCACTTGGGAAAAAAGGCCTTGAGACACTCTAGAAATTGAGATGGCAGAAATGAGTGTGCAGAGATTTCTCTTGCCCTCCAAAAAGTCCCCTTCAAAATACATCATATCGACCACAGCAGTATTTGCTATGAATTCAAGCTATTTAGGTAGTTTCCAAATATTTAACTACTGTCACCCACAACAACCCTTCCTAGAAGGGCTTTCATACCATTAAAAAAAAAGAAAAGTACATTAAAGAATTATCTGTGTAACACTGGGAGAAGGACAAGCCATGAATGAAACCATCACCATATGGCAATAATCTGAATAATCTAAGAATAGCAGTTTATAATCTTGCCTGGCTGATGCATCTCACACTATGTTTATCTATTGCTTCAGTCATTTCGAGACCATTACATAATGTATCAAACGGAGCCACATGTCAGGGCAGGGAAAACAAACCTCATTCTCACAGAAAAACAAATTTTTAGGACAGCACTAAAGTAGTTTCATTGAAGTATAAATCTAATCTTCTCAATCATTTAAGCAGCCCATAAGCAGCTTGTTTGCTTGAACTCTTACAGCAATTTTCCATTAACAACTTTATTTTAAACATGATTTATCAAAATAACAGCAATTTTTAAGAATCCATTTAAATATTAAATGCAAACACAGCATTGCAAGATAGACTTTCAAGGCTGAGAAAACCAAATTAGTCTCCAATATTGCTTCATCAGTACCCCAGTGTTGTTCCATTTAACTACAATCCCAGATTCTAGCAGAGTTACTCTTGGGGAATTACTCAAGTTTTGATCACAGTGTACTATACACAGTAAATTTAAAAATAAAACCCCACCACGATAAGACAGAGGATTTCTTCTAATACCAACAGTCAGGTGAGAAAAAGCAATGAGGAAAGCATGGAGCCTCCTTTGACAGCTGTAACCTCGGAAAAGCCAATCCACAGGCACAGAGGTTTGGCTGAGGCGGAGACACGGATTCATTGAGGAAATTCTGGAGGGTGCACTTACTATCGGCTCTGCAAGTACAGACACATCAGGCGACAGCCTCTGTCTGAGCTTACACAACTCCCAGGAGCACAAAATAAACCTTACTCTTACAGAAAAGTGTTTAAAGATCAGCGAGACAAAGCAGTACATCCGGAGGACACCAGAACTGCGGGCAAGCCTTTTCAAAGCTGTCCTACTGCCCACCAAAAACCTCAGAAACTTGTATTTACCTCAGCGGACAAAAGCTTTTCCACCCTTTAATACCACAAGCAGAACACACAACACATGTCCACGCTGAACACTGGCTGGTTGATTTGGAAATAACATTTAAAGCTCCAACGCTTCATGCGACGCGTCCAGCTGACGCCTCTGCCATGCGATGCACACCAAGCAGCACAAACCATCGGCGTCCAATGACTCCGAGCAGCACCGGGGGTGGCCGCAGGAACACAGACACTGTCCCACGCGGGGAGCCAAAGCTGCTGTGTGTCCCTTCAGCCCCACACGAGCACAGTGTCTGTACCCAGCACGGGGACTGACAGCAGCGCACGCCGCGACACGGAGCTGCCGCCGGGCTCGGGGACACCCGGCCGGACGAGAGGGACAGCGCGTCCCGCTCCCGCTGTCCCTCGGAAAGCGAGAAGCTGGCAAGGACCCGCTCGTTCCCTGTGCAGTGGCACAGCACAGCACGCTGCACCCAGCACTTTCATGCCGCCACCACCTCCCCAGCTCCAGCCCGAGCGACTTGACAGCCACTCACAACAGGGTTGGCAGCAGTAGTATCAGCTTCAGTCCACAACGCGCCGAGCACCCCGAGCCGCTCCGGCAGCCCGAGCCCGCTGCGACATCCCGAGCCCGCTGCAGCACCCCGGCATCCCCAGCTGCTCCGGCATCTCCAGCTGCCCCGGCATCCCGAGCACCCTGCACCGGCGCACCCCGAGCCCGCTGCGGCATCCCCGAGCCGCCGCTCCGGCATCTCGGCTCCGATACTCCGCTCCGGCATCCTACTCCGCTCCGCCGCTCCGGCACAGCGAGCCGGCACCTCGAGCCGCCTTGCCGCTCGGACATCCCGAACTGGCCCCGGCACCCCGAACTGACACCCGGAACGGATGCCCCGAGCCGCCCCGGTACCCCGCGCACGTTCCACCGCTCTGACA
>VZRR01013563.1:82633-128928 GCA_013398015.1 Oreocharis arfaki | reverse complement strand
CTGCGCGCGCAGCCGAGGGCGGGAGGCTGAGGGAGCCTCAGGGAGCCTGAGGGGGGCGGCGGGACCGGGCGGGAGCGGAGCGCGCCGGGTGTCCGGAGTGAGCCCACAGTGTCCCCGCCGGCTGCCCAAAGTGAGCCCACTGTGTCCCTGCAGTGTCCCGCCGGGTGCTCAAAGTGTCCCTACAGTGTGCCTACAATGTTCCCGCAGTGCCTCCGCCGTGTCACCGCAGTGTCCCCGCTGCCTCCCTGCCGTGCCCCCACGGTGTCCCAACAGTGTCCCTACTGGTTCTCCGCAGTGTCCCTATATTGTCCCCACAGTGTCTTCCCAATGTCTCGCCACCATGTCCCCACAGTGTCCCGGCTGGGTCCCCACTGTCTCCTCACAGTGTCCCCACAAAGTCCCCGCCGTTTCCCACGCAGTGTTCCACACAGTGTCCCTACTGTGTCCCCCTAGTGTCCCCAGAGTGTCCTTCCTGTCTCACTCACGATGTTCCCACCGTTTCCCCTACAGCGTCAACACCGTATCTCCAATGCTCCCGTTGTGTCCCCACAGTATCCTCGCAGTGTCCCCATAGTCTCCCTGCCATATCCCCGCAGTGTCCCCACAGTGTTCCCACAATGTCCCCACAATGTCCCCACAATGTCCCCACACTGTCCCTGCTCTCTGGACAAACCAGCGGTTTTCTCTCCTCAGCATGTTGGTCAATGTGGGCTTGGAGTGTTCCAGCCATAAAAACGTCAGGAGGGTTGATACAAACCAACACTTCAGACACGAACTTGTGCCTGCGGAAGTATTTAATTTTTTTCCCACAGAATCACTGAATTTTTAGGGTTGAAAGTGGCCTCTGGAGACCATCCAGTGCAACCAGGGTCACCTGAAACAGGTGACACAGGAACGAGTCCAGGGGGGTTTGGAATGACTCTGGAGACTCCACAGTCACCCTGGGAACCTGTTCCCATCCTCTGCAACCCTCATGGAAAATTCTTCCCCATGCTCAAGTGGAACTCCTTGTTTCAGTTTACTAAACTTCTTCATCACTCTTTCCATCAAGAGCAAGTCCTCCAACTTGGAACTTACTAATCCCAACTTCTCACCTGGACAAAGCCTCAGTCCTCGGCCCATCCAGAGTTTCCAGCATGAGCTGACATTAGTCTGCAAAACCCTTCATCAAAGACCTTTAGTACCTCAAATATCTCCTCACTTCCATTTTATTTTGACACTCTGAGACCAAGCAGCTGCTTCTCTCACCTCCTGCTTAGAGCTCTCACAGGACTCGACTGTCACCTTCTGAGATAAACTGAAGCTCTTACTCAAAAGTTCACTGTACAGTTGTGCCAATTGTACCTAGTTTCCATTTTTTTTTAATTAGACAAAAATAAGTTTGGTCTCTGAAATGCCTTTTATTTTTAGTTACCTGCTGTGTTTTTTGTTTATGTGGTTTTGTATAGCAAGTACAACTGCTGTTCATGACAAACACACGGTTTACAAAATGAAGAATAAAGAATTGTGTCAACTAGAGAGAGAGAGAGAGAGAGGAGAAGATGAAACAAGCACAGGAATACACAAGAGGGAAAAAGAAGCAGCAAGAACATTGTGTTCATCAGCCATGGACCCAAATTAGCCTGGGAAAGAGATCTGGAAATTATGTTAACTACTCCTGTGAAAGCATCAGGTAAGTGTTCAGTCATGTGAGCAAATGAATCTTTAAAAATATGAGAAAAGAAACAGAGGGCAAAACTGTTAGACTGCATTTATTTGTAATTCCCTCAGAATATTTTTATTTCTTAAGATAGACAATCCTTGCCTCGGATTAGAATTAACAGGTAAATATTTAAAATCTGTATGGTTTAGCTGAGAATTTATAATTCAGCCCCGTTTTAGGAGTGGCCAAACTTCCCCCACCCCGAATGGGTTTGGTGCCCCTGAAGCGATCCGGGATGAATTGGCAGCAGCAGAGGAGGGTTGGCATTTCCAAGCAGTGATTGTGACACCATCCTGCCTGAGCTGTATTTTCCACCTGGGTGCCAGCACCTGGGTTGTGCTGGGCCTTAGCTGCCCAGGTGACATCCCTGTGAGAGGTGGGGTGGCTCCTGGAACAGGCAGTTCCTCCTCAAGTGCTTCCTCGAGCAGTTAAAAGACACCACGACTTTCTGCTTCTGCAAGAAAGAGGCATTTTCAAATTGCTGGAATGTATTTTTTTCCTCCTTTCAGTTAGCCCAGCTGAACAATAGATAATAATAACCTTTTCCCTTCTTGTGCGTGTTCTGCTCTTTTTCACTGCTTAAATAAAAAAGAGAAAAGCACAAAAATGAAACGTATTTACCCTCCAGGTGGCTCTTAGTCCTAAACTCATCCCATTATTTTATTTCTACAAGAAATGCAATTTTTTTTTTTATTTTTAAATGATGCCCTGTAGGATACAGGAGAGAGTTTTTATGCAGTCAAAACAGCCACTGCACAGAACTGAACATGGGCAGAACTAAAGTTTCAGCTTATATTATCTTAGCTTTAAGCCAGAACCATCCATCTTTTAAGCACATAATCTGATCTCTTCCTCTTGTAAAATGTTGTAGGTTTTCTGAAGAATTTTAGCTGTAAAAAAATTATGAGCTGTAACTCACCTGTAGACAAAATAGTTTACTTTTCATGCACAAATCAAGGAAACAATGTCTCAAACGAAATTATTTGTTCTGTAGTTGAATTCTGACTCATCTTCGTAGAGATAATGGAATTGAATATGCACATTTGAACACTGGATAGACCAAAAATCCTCAGATTTTATTTAAACATATATATCAGTGGAAATGTCAGAGCTGTATAGGCTCGGGGGCTGTATCACGTCCTTGCTTTTGGTTCTGTTTCTCCATAGTGACATTTAACACAAGGAATCCTTGTTCTCACCATAGCTGCCTAAAGCCTGGGATATTTCTGGAGGTCTTTTTTGCAGATTTATCCTGTTTATTTGTTAGTTTGGGGGGGGTTTTTCTAATACTATGTATCTCACTGCATTAATCTTCTCTTATGGATTATTAACTCAGTGTACATTATTGCGACATGATACAACAGGAGCGTGTACTACTTCTTTACTCTGTGTGTTGTTACCTTCTAAGTACAAAAAGTAGTTTAAAAAAGGGCTCGGTGGGTGTAGAAACAAAGTTTCCAGAAGTGATAATGGCCCCTGCCAAGGCACGGTGCTGTCCAGCCTTGTGGGGCGTCCGAAACCTTCATCCATTGGAGGGTGTTAAAAGAGAACTGGAATTTTTAGGGTGCTGATGACTTGAGTGTAAACACACAAAAATAATCAAGGTATGAAGTGCACAGAGGAGTCATCCTCTGCAGCGTGCCAGGTACAGACTCAGAGTGTGCAGGCAGGAAAGAGATGCTGACAATCCCCACCACCAAATATTCCCCGTGCCGCCGCTCCTGCCGTTGTACATCCCAGATTCCAGCTCGTTACAGAGGGGTTTGAGCTCATGTTTGAGCAAATCTTCACTAGAAGGAAGCCTGAAAGTGTCCAGCAGGCTGGCTTAGTAACTTCAGCACAAGGGAAAGTGCTGAGCTTTCCAGGAGATCCATGAATGGACGAGGGGAGTCTTTTTAAAGGTTATGAAGTCCTTCTTTCTCCCTGTGTCTGAGAACTCCGATTGAAGTGAAAGGAACCTCTGTGCTATTCATTTCAAAGGGGGTTTTGTCAGGAAAAAAGAGCTTGATCAAAGTAGCCAGTAAGCATGCTTAGTGCCTAATGTTCGGAGTTAATGTATCATTCCCAACCGTTTCTATTCCCAATTATTCCAAGGGTTTAGGGAACTGGCAGCCTGCGCATTTTCCCTCTCTAAGGTCACCGAAACCTATCAGCCAAACCCTGAAATCTAGTACGGAGTATCTTCCTGGGAGATTTAAAGCTCTGAATGAAAATTATAGAAGTTGAAAATGGAGTTAAAATCTCAAGCCCAACGCCAAATAAAACGAAATGAAAGAGCAGCCATGAAAATAGCAGATTCCCCAAATTACAGCAGGAAGGGACAATGATGAAAAGCAGCAGGAAGCTCCTGATTTGAGAGTTTTATATCAAAACTATTCGTGTCAAGAAATAGGTTTAAAATGAAAGGGAATTGTGCTTTGTGTGTGGAGGTTACCACAGACGTCGGGAGCTCTTTAAAGGAACCTGCTGCAGCTGTTTCCTGTGGTATAAAATCTTGGATTCTGACTCAAAAGATAAATCTACTCTTGACTGTGCCTGGGCTCTTTTACAACCCCATTCAACAAGTGAGTTAACAATAATGCAGGTATGAAACCAGATTAATTTGGTTTGGAATTATCAAATAAAGCCATTGGGCACCTGCACGAGTGCAGCTCAAAACCACAGAAATCTGGGGTTTTGCCATCAGGAAGAAGGTAACTTTACAATGCAGTGACCAGTGAAGAAAATAATGATTATGACTGGAACTAGAAAAGTATTGTTAGAATCAGTATGTAATAAGGATGGTATTTATGCCCTTTCACTTTGGAAAATAAGAGTAGTGAAATTTACTCAACTGTCGTCTAGAAAAACATAGCAGAGAAAAATCATGAAAACCAAGTTTGCAAATGTACACAAATTTAACCCAAAACTTCACACCTCAAGAGGCAAACACAAGATAATTTTTTTTTAATATTTTTTTTTAAAATCAGTGTGTTTTGAGGAGCTGGGAACTCCCCAGCTTGTGTCAAAAAATTACAGCAACTCCCATCCTGCAACTTAAAATATCAATAAAGGCTCATGGAGCATTGAAAACTGTTTTTATTTTTATTCAGATTTCAGATTGCCATGGAACTGTGGAAAACTCTGCCCCAGAAGTAAGAGATGTTCCCTTTCCTCCTCAGAGCTCTGTGGTTCTGCAGGATTTCAGCACAAGGGTAGAAGTGGGGCTGCTTCCTGAAAATGAATTCTCAGGCAACTGTAACATCATAAAATCACAGAATCCCAGAATGGGAAGGGACCTTAAAGGTCATCTAATTCCAGCCTCATTCCATGGGCTGGAACACCTTCCACTAGATAAAAGTAAGAAATTAGGAAATACACCAAGTGTACCTTTTATAAAAATAAAAGCCACCTGAAAGCTTGCCTAAAAAACCCCAACAACCCCCCCTGACAATTGCTGTTGTCTGGATTAATGGCCTGGATAAAACAATTTTTGTTTCTGATTAGTAATGGCAACATTTTCCCTGCCCACCTTGCTCTGAGGTTGCTGCCATTGCTTCCTGCTGATGTGGAGTGGCAGCACCCACTGGAGTGGGAATGTTTAATGGCTCCATACAGAGACAACCCTGAAAACCCCAAAAATCTCCCCAGTGCTTGTCCCCAGCTGGAGTAGAACCATTGTGAGAACCATTTCCTGCTGTGCAGAAATAACCCTGGTCTTGCTCCTGGAAGCAGCTCCCTATCCCAAATTGCTGGTGCCAATTGGAGCCAGGAGTGAGAAAGGAAGGAGAAAGGAAGATTTTCATTTTACCTGACTGTGATACAAATCAGAGGGAAGCTGCTTGTCACTTGTAGGGGAGCAGTGTCACCCTGTGCTCTGTACTTCCCCTATTTTCCTGCAAAGTGGGGCTGGAAGCCATCGCAGCAAAACCGGAGTCTCTCAGCAACGTTGCTGTGCATCAAGGAACCAAAATATTTGCTGGGCTGCGAGAAGAGTCAAAAGGAAAATGAAAGTGTTTCGTTGGCCATGAGGAGTGGGGACAATGTTTGCAGTACTCTGTGCACACATTCGTAATAACAGAAGGAAGTTTTGAGCTGTCGTGGGGAGTTATGCAATCAACATGCAGATTTAAAGATGTATTCAAGCTTCACGTTCCTGTACTTCCTCGTCGAAAGGTTTTTGAAGAAAATAGGGCAAAAAAAGGCACTTTTACTATGCAGACATCAGTCATAGCAAAGCTGATGCAGTATTCCCACTTCCAAATTGCTATTCATCCCCGTTCCTTGATATCCGCTGCTCCACGTACAGCCGGATCCTCATAAATACACAAATGCTCTGGAAGAGCTGCTCCAGGGGTGTCACACCTTCACAGCAGCTCCTGCTTCCTCAGGAGCACTGGGAGCCGTGCTCAGCTCGGGAATTTCTTCTCAAATAAAGACTAAAGATTCCACAGTGCTCCCTGAAAAGAGGGGGGAGGTTTGCCCCTTTGGCACCTCCAGCTACTTCGTTCATGTGCTTTTGGTGAAAAAACTCAGTGAAGTTTATTTTGGAAGCTGGAGAAGGGCTTTGGAAAAGGCCTGGAGTGATAGGACACAGGGAATGGCTTCCCACTGCCAGAGGGCAGGGAGAGATGGGATATTGGGAAGGAATTGTTCCCTGTGAGGGTGGGGAGGGCCTGGCACAGGGTGCCCAGAGAAGCTGTGGCTGCCCTTGGATCCCTGGAATTGTGTGGTCCTGGAGTCCTGGACAGGCTTGGAGCATGAACAGAGCAGGACCTGCTCATAAAATTCCTCTAAACTTCACTAAGAAAAAAAAGGAAGAAAAGAGTGAAAAGTGGGAACTGAGTTGTGGGCACGGGATAGAGCAGACAGGGCAAGAGGGCACTGCTGAAAGTGAGGGAGTGGCAATTCCTTCAAGCCCCAGTTTTCACACGTGAGCCTTGGAAGCTTGAAAATTAAAATCATGGATTACTCAAGGTAGTGACAGGATGAGAGGACACAGAATTAAGCTGTGCCCAGGGAGGTTTAGCTGGACATTAGGAGGAATTTCTTCACAGGAGGGGTGATGAGACATTGCAAGGGGCTGCCCAGGGAGGTTTGGAGTCCACATCCCTGGAGGTGTTTAGGAATGATTGGATGTGACAGTTGACAAGGTGGTGATCACTCGTAGTTTGGACTCAGAGGTCTTTTCCAATCAAATAGATTCTGTCATTCTGCAATATTTATGGAATATTTGTGGCTCTCAAGGCACTGCAAACACCCAACTTCCAGAAGCCCAGGTCCTTGGGAAGAGGCAGCATTTATGGGAGAGCCAATGCAGAGAGGAGCAGGAGCAGCTGAAAACTTCAAAAGAAGTTGAAGAGGTGCCCAAACCACGTGGGACCAGTTCTATGGAGCCTGCACAGACATCCCATAGGAAAATCAGGGAATGTCACGGGCGTGATGGGAATTTCTAACCCTGAAATCCTGAATAATCCTATGAGATTACAAAAAAGGACATTGTTGCTTCTGGCTACTCCAGGTATAGGAAAAAAATCTTCTAAGACAAAAGAATGGCTGGGTTTGGTAATGTTTCTGCAGGTACCTGAGTTGTGTCACTAATTAATCACTCTTGGAAACAAAGGAGAAATAAAGGAGTGGAAAATAATGCCATTATATAATGGGAAAATTGCATCAGGGTTTCACTCTTCAATTGAAAAATAATGCCAGCGCAATAGGTAGGTTTTCAAGGAGCCCAAATGAATCCATTCCCATTTTCCCCCAAGTATTCAGTGGTTGGTTGTTAATTAATTTCTTTGCACAATTCTCTCTCGATTTTAAACACACAGATATTTTGTGAGCTTTTCCTGAAGTCACAGGTTAATCCTTTGGAGGAAAATGATCCATAAAGCTGCACAGAGCTGCAATCCCAACCTGCCTGGATTATCCAAACTCCATTTGTAAGGTACCAAGCTTAAGCAAACACTGACCTCAGGTCACCTGGGACACATTAAAATACTCTAGCTTGGGAAGTTATGGTTCCATGCCCAGCTTTCCTTTCCTGCTGGCACCTCTTTAATACCAGGTTTTGTTCTGCTCCATTACCAGTTGGAAAGGGTACGGGTTCTCCCCGAGACAGGACAACCACAACAGGGAGCTGTAGGTCTTGGCACACCATGGATTATTAATTTCCTGAGGAGCAGCTCTCAGGTCCCCACTCTGCTGTGGGGGAGACTCGGGGGTGTTTAAGCAGCACCACCAGAGCTTTTCCTTCTCCCCAGCTCGGGGTGGGAGTGGAGCCCTTCTCTGCTGCAGCATCGGGAGATCGGAGGATCATTCTCCCCGTGGATCCTGCTGTGGTTTGGCTGCAATTTGCCAATCTCATTTCTGCCTTTGGCCTATTCCCATGGACACATCACCATGCAGGGCATGCTTGGAATATATTGAACTCCATTTTTTGCCTCTTTTAGCCATAGCTGTAACGTGTCAGTGCTTACAGGGTTCATTTCACCGTGATGTTCCTGCATGAGGCAGGGAGGAACTGGAGCTATGGATGCATCCAACCAAACCCTGCTTCCATCTGCCATGTGATTGATAATCTGTAATTTATTATAACCATCCCCACCTCTGTTCCTGCCCTTCCTTTCAGTATAATTTCACAGCTGTTTTGTTCTAACTGTTTTTGGAAATGATTTTATTTACGTTGCCTGTTTTGTGTTTAGCTTTTAAATTATAATGGCAGGTAAATTCCTGCTATCCTCATTCAGGGAAAAATGGCCCTGTTAATGTAAAAAGCCATATGGTGTCAGTTTAAAAGATCCAGTGCAAATTTGATATTGGCATAGGAATCAAGCAGTATAAAAAAATCTTTGGGAAAGGTGGAGTTGGTGTCAGCAGTGGCAGAGCAGAGGCTGTGGTGACACTGAGCCATGTGGGTGGTGGTGGCATCACTACATCCAAGGGGAGTTTGCTACTCCAAAGCCTCCCAAAAGCCAATATTTAAAATTCACTTAGAAACAGACTTTAGAAAATAAGTTTAATGCCACGTATGTCCAGCAATCCCTTTAGGTCTGTTGCTGACAACACAAACCCGTGTTTTAACTCAGAATCAACAGAATCTTTCATTGTCTAGTTTTGCTTTGACAAGTTTGCAATATGAATCTTATCTATATAAATCTTATGTGCAAACTTTCCTGAATGTATTTTAAAAGTATCTTATTTAAGCAAGTGCTTAATTCAAGCATGACATGTGATTTGCCAAACAAACTTATGACTAAGGCAACACAGAGTGAGTTCAGTAGGACCAAAATTTGCTCCAGTGTGATTCATCAATGAGTAAGAGTGATGCTATCTGGAGTTTTAATCTAAGCACAGATTTGAATAATGACCTGAATTTTTTGGAAGAGCAGCTAGCTAAGCAAGAAAAGGGGGGGAAAAAAAAATCTGTAAAGAATTCTGTGCTTGATATCACCACCTATTTTCAGCTGTATGAGTCAGTGAGCCATCACATGGATTTGCACAGAAATATCAAAGCAAATCCCACTTCAAACCCACACCACTTCCCAATATATACCCTCACTCATCGATCCCAACAAACCCGGGAAGGTCTGTTTGTCTGCAATAAAAGAGAGCAGGGCTACAGGAACAACGAACTTTGAAAAACAAAGCCCCTGATTTTCTGTGGAGCTCCTGCCTGGGCTGATTTACTGAGAAGAAACAGGCAGCCCAAAAGTGCCACTTGCTGAGCTCAGTAAGTGGAGTCGTTCCGACGTGTGCAGAGACCCGGGGAGGGAAATTGTTTTGCAAAATTGCAAAAAAAAAAATTGTCTAAACTGACAGGGATGGCAACGTGTGCAAATGTTCCTTAACAACAATGATTGAGAGAGATGCAGCTGCCGTGCAAGGCGTGAAACCCAACACGTTTCTTCAACATTAGGGATATAAATGGGAGCTGCCTCTGGATCCAGGGGAGGAAGATCATTTGTAGTGGTTCGTATTATGAGACATGAAGGCAATTACTTGCTCGGAGAAAACATAACTCAGTCTGTTACAGAGTAGTTCTGCTAAGTCCCATCCTAGCAGAAGACAAAGCTTTGACAGACTTTCATTTTTTTTCCAGAATATTCTGCAATGTTTTGCAAGTTGCTGCCAGATGTGAAGTCCTCTGGAAATTAAAAGAAGGATTTAGGCAATATTTTAATGTGATATTCAGAATGGCAACGTTTACACGCCAGAAGATGAAAAAAACAGATTATTTTGTCCTTTTATATCTTTTATTGACCATAAAATCCTCTGTGGAATTGTAAATCCTCCCACCTTAGGACATCCTACTCTTCTCCAATAGTTTATAATACCCTATAAGTGAAGATTATTAGGGTCTCCCACTATAAAGAGGATTTATTTGTGAATTAACAAGCGAACAAAGAGGAGAAATGGAGAACAACGTGGGGTTGTCTCATTAGTTGGCAAGGCAGGGATCAGTCACAGGTTGGACTTGATGATCTTGGAGGTCTTTTCCAGCCTCAGTGATCCTGGGATTCTGTGACTTTTCCTTGCACGAGCCGAGTGTAACCTTTAGCTGGGAGTTCTTCAGTGCCAGATGAACCAGAACAGGCGAGTACAAAACATTCAAGAAAAGGAGAAATTCCTATTTTAGGGGAAGCAGTGCAGGGGAGCTCCTATTGGGAAAGGGCTGGATGGCAAAGTGGGGCCATAAAACCCATCCCACTCCACCCCTGCTAGGGCAGGGACACCTCCCACTGTCCCAGGCTGCTCCAAGCCCCGTCCAGCCTGGCCTTGAGCACTTCCAGGGATCCAGGGGCAGCCACAGCTTCTCTAAGTCACAGATCAGGGCTCTGTGCTGTGGAAAAGATGCTTTTCAGAACAAAAAGACACTCAAAGCCCTCAAAAGATGGGAAATGTGAGTGAGGAAATACACGTGCCATGTTATTCTGGGATGAAATGGACCATCCCACCCAGGCTGTTGAGGAAGCAGCTGGGGCTGCTGTTTGGAGGAGTTCTGCCTGCAAATACATTTCTCTGACTTCCATGGCAAAGTGGCACCCTCAGCAAGGGGCACATTCCTGCAGGGAGCTGCCAGCACTGGGAATGTGAGTGGCACAGGGAAGCCAATCCCCATGCAGCCATTCCTCCATCGTGGGCATGAGGGCACAAACCATGTGGCACAAGCTCTCCCTTACGTGTCTTCTTGTACAGCAACGTTAATTTTATCTTCATTTCTTTTATATCAGTGTTTTTGATTTTGGAATCCACTGCCACATACTAATTCTAGTTCTTGGTATAAACATGGTGAATATAAAATAAAATCGGATTGGCTGGAAACAACCAACAAACAGCTGCACACTTCAGTTGATTCCAACAGGAGCACAAGCTCCGAGTGCGGCTCAGATGATCTGAAGGCGTTCAGGAGAGAAACAGCCACGTCCTGCTGAGACTACTGAGGAGTGCTACTCCTCCTCCTCCTCAAATACCAGGGGTAACAAATCCCCCAATCTGGCAACCAACAGCTGCCCAAATGACCAGTGATGGGAGAAACAATTGCAGAGAGAGAGAGGAGAGGTGTGTGCCTGGCCTGCTGCGATGGAATGAAGGCTGGAGAGGGATGTGATTGCTGGCTGGAGACGTAGCAGTGATCACTCATCCAGAGGGAGAAGCTGAACAACTCTCAGAGCAGATGAAAACCAACGCTGAGGTTGGAAATCGGGAGACAATTGCTGCTGTGGGGTGATGTCCCAATCAGAACAACAGGAAAAAAAGGTCAAATCTGCTCTGATGGAGCTTGAAAAACTTCCAAGAATTGTTCAGTGCTCTGCTTGGTGGCACTGGCTGAGGCTTCCCCACAGGCAGAGCCCTTGCACCACTATTTTGGGGCTGGAATTTTTGGGTTTAAGCAAAACATTTTAGCTTCAGTGATGCAGAAAACAAGCAAGGTCTCCTCCTGGCACCGAGAGCCAGAGCTGTGGAGCAATTGGGAAAAGCAGGGCAGTGAGATTCAAGGGAGAAATAAATTTCCAAATGTCTTTGGGAGCCTTTGTGGAATGGCAATCCAATTTTCATGGAGCATTTAAGCCCTGACCCAGACGTGTGAGCAGGGAACTGTGGCAAGAGTCCTCGCCAGGGTGGGTGGGAGCAGAGTAAATTTAGCTGGGTTTGTTTGGAGATCAGACTGCGCCTCTCACACTCTGCTGAGGAGATGCTCTAGAAAAGATTCCAAACACCCCCGTGTTTCTGAACTCTGAGAAGCTGAATAGGTGCAATTGTCTGCAGGGCTGAGGGAAGAGTTCTCTCAGATCTCAAACAAAAAAGATATTGTGCGACTGGAGTTAAAAGCAGCAATTTGTGAGGCAAGAGAACTTTAGATTGGTGGTTATTTACCTGGTATGATGGGTCTCGATGCCCTTCTGCAGCACCACCAGCAGCTGATTGAAAAGACACTTTGCTTTTTAACTTTCCTTTTTCTGAGAAGTGGAAACTTCGAGCCATTTTACTCTTTCTTTAGTTCCAGAAACAAGTAGAAGAGAACACGAACTTCTGAGCAGTTGTGCCTTACCAGGGTTTGGTTTTGTTGAAGAAGGAAGTAGAAATCAACTTCTTTGAAGGTTAAGAGTTAGAAGTTAGGAGGCCTCTAACTGAGGGACATTTTCAAGAAGCCTCGTTCCATCTTTTAAGGATCGTTAAAAAAACCCATGAACCGCTCCATGGAGGTGACAATTAAAGGCCATCTAATCAGTCACAGCTCTGGAACACGCGTTATTAATCACGTTTGGGGAAGACCCTGGGTATTGCCCACTCAGCTCAGCTGAACGGTGCCCCAAAAGCTGCACTCAGGGAGCCTCCCACTGGTGTCTGAGGTGAGGGGATAACCCTGCTTTCCCTGTAAATGGGAACAGCTGGGGCTGAAGGAAGGGAGCACAAAATCCATCTTTTCTTTTCCCTCTTTCCCAGGGTGGGAATGGTCCCTCCTTGGCCTGGCCCAGCTTGCACTGAGGAGTCTCCTGGCTCTGACCAGCTCGTGGAGAAAGGACATTTGCTCTTCTGAAAACACCTGCCATCTTTGAGATGTTCACCTCCTAAAAGTTTTAAGATCCAAATCAATAACCTGTTCCACGTTCTTTTCATTCAGTAAATAACTGTGCTCATTTTGCTGCATGTCCAACGATCCTCGGGATACACTTCATTCTCTCTTGCTGTTTAATCCATTATTTTATTGGATACTTAAGTCATCCTTATCAGGCACTTAATAAGAGGGTCCTTGTCAATAGCTAATGGCAACATCTTCCTCTGGAAACTAATTAATGGAAGTGCAGCATTCCTGTCCTTTGGAATGTGGCTCAGTTCAAAGCTCTGGCTGACAAAGCTCGAGAAATCACTGCAAAACATGCACAGGTGCTTTGGGCTTTGTTAGGAAATGTCCTTTGGATATTTAGGAATTGCTTAATATTAAATTTCTTTTAAATAATTAAACTCTTTCAGCCTCAGCTCTGGAAGATGTTTTTAATCACCCACAGTGCTCCACAGAGCTTGACCTTAAATGTACAGAGATGTTCCTACAAGGCCCTGAGCAGGTGATGGGAACTGTCCTGCCATGGGCAGGGACACCTCCCACCATCCCAGGCTGCTCCAAGCCCCAATGTCCAACCTGGCCTTGGGCACTGCCAGGGATCCAGGGGCAGCCACAGCTTCTCTGGGAATTCCATCCCAGCCCCTCCCCACCCTCCCAGCCAGGAATTCCTTCCCAAAATCCCACCCAATGCTGCCATCTCTCAGTTTGAAGCCCTTCCTTCTCGTCCCCTCCATCCCCTGTTCCTGTGGCACGGAGGATGCGGCGCAGGCACAGCAGAGAGAGCTCAGTTCGGGGCCCAGCCGTGATAACATCTTGTTGTACACATTCCGTAATTAATTTTAATTTACTTAATTAAGGATTGAGTCTTTGGGGAAGGAAGATGAAAAAGTTCCTTCATAAACTGACAATGGGCAATTGTTGCCAGCTTCTTATCCTGGAGGCACGGGGGATAATGGGAGCTATAGAAATCCTTGGACAGATTGATTATATGGATGTGATAGGAATCCCCCGGCACTCGCAGAGTAATGGGCACCTCCTCGCTCTTCCCTCTCCACTCCCCATCTTCCCAAGGAATTCAGCTCGGCTTCAAAACAAGGAAAATGAAAATTTCCCTGCAAAAGCCAATTTTCATTTGAAGACTCACGGCTTGGGACCTTACCGAGGTGGGCATGGGTTTAACCCTTGCCAGGAAAATCAACCAAACATTAAATCAGCGGACGACAGAAGTTGGGGAAATGATGTTATTAAAACCCGAACGTGGAAATTCCCAATACTTTTCCACGGCATCCATAAAAATAAAATGATAAAAAAGAAATCCGACAGATGTAGTGTCATATGGAGTTGCTTAATGGCAACGCTCAGCCTTGCAAAGAAAGATTTACAGCCACAGTCACTACTAAAACTTGACATTTGCATTGAATAATTCATCATTTGCTGCTTGCTGGGCTTTGTTGCCTTTCTTTTATCCCTCAGTGATATCAGCTCTGCTCTCAGCAAAGCCAATCAGTCCCAACAGATGCAGATATTTTGTTGTTACTCCCAAAACTTGACTCTGTTTTTAGCTAAACCCGCCTTAATTCTGCCCCGGCGAGGACTCCTTGCCTGTCACAGATTAGATTTGCACCATTACCGGCCTTCAGCCTAATTCCCCCACAAGTATTCCAAGCATTTTAACAAGGATCACATGTGGCTTGGACATGTGTTTCCATGCCTCCGTGTGCCTCACACTAGGATAAACTCCTTCCACCTCCCTCTTTGTATGGATGCAGCTCAGGACACTCCTGATCTGAGGATAAAAGGTGTTGGAAGCCACAGCTGGACCCAACATCTGGACAGAAACTTGTCCAAGTGGGTGTTAAAGCAGGGCTTTATGGGCAGTTTTATGAAAATCATTGTCCCCTTGCTGTTTTTAGGGTGGCAAATACCACACTTGAGCTTCCATTAATCTCCTAAGTTTCTCCAAATTTGTAAAATGTATTTTCTAAAATTTTATTTATTTATTTATTTAATGTCTAACACTTTGTAATCTGTTTTTTATCGTTGTAATAACCAAGTTGTGAACGACAAAGGTTTATTCCTTCTCAATATCCCATTTGTTATCCCCTATTTGTTACTTTGCTTCGTGAAACTCTTAAAACCAAGTGTGGGAACTACAGATTCTCCTTTCGGTCTCAATTAAACCAATGAGGGATGGGATAGGATAGGGTGGGATAGGATAGGATAGGATAGGATAGGATAGGATAGGATAGGATAGGATAGGATAGGATAGGAAAGGAATAAAGCTTTATTTTTCAGATGTAAATCTTCACTTTTTCCTCGGAAGCAGAGAGCTCAATCCCACGACTGAGAGCAGATAATGCCAACCCCCAAAACTTTGTTATTTTTATGACTTTTTCTCTCTCTAGAGAAAAATCATCGAGAGAAGCAAGAACTTATTTTCCTGGAAGTGAAAAGGAGCTGTATTTCTGCTGGAGGTCGGAACTGCTTCTCCTTCAAAAAGGCCTCAGATGATTGTGGTTTGATGAGACAGAAACTTCTGAAGTGGGATTAAGAAAATGTTTGTTCTAGGATCCTGTTTTGTGCCTGGAAATTTGGTTCCTGCCAGCACAGACCCTGCAACCTCCCCCCCACCCCCAATCACCTGCTGTGGGTCCAAGGGAAGCAGAAACCAGCTGGGTAAAAACTCTGTGGTTTTGTGACCCAAAAATAATTGATTCTCCCAGATATTTAGGGAATTATCAGTGAAGGACTTCCCACTTACCTGCACCATGGATGTGGATGTGGCTGGAAAAGCCTTTGTTCTCTCATCCCACTTTGTACCTGGTTCATCACCCCATGGCTCAGCCCAGGATCACTCACTGGGATCCGTTCCTGCCTGGAATTTTGGAACTCCAGCTGACAGTGCTTGTGCACAGTGGTTCTCTTCGACTTGTGCCAGCCTGTGCCAGTGCCTCCCTGGGATTTTACACTGGAATACACGAGGATGCTCCTGCTCTTCCTTCCCTGCCCTGCTTCATCTAGTGTAAGTCAAAACCCTTCCCACTTCCCAGATCTTTCCCAAAGCAGGAATTTCCAGAAAGCATTATTCTAAATATATGTATAGGTTTTTTTTCCAGTTCTAAATGCTACCCCTTATCTCCCTTTGGGATGACACTCAATTACAGACAAATCCTTATCTCGCAGCAGGTAAAAACGTGGGAGATGGAATCTCTCCAGGATCTTCTTTCACAGGGGCGATTCCAAATCAAATCTTGGGATTTTTTAATTATTATCATTTTAAACAGAACAACAAAAATTGCTTGGAACTGTTCACAGCCAAGACCTGGCAGAGAGAAACGAGGGGTCTGAGCTCCCAGGGCTGAGCTTTCAGATGCCAAGCCAACACAAAGTGTCACCATTCCAGGCCAAAGGAGAGGTTGGACTGCAGGGTACACGAGGCTGGTGGGAATTTTTGGGAGTTATACACTTAGGCAGCATTTATGGCACCACCACCAACCCAGCCCCAGGCTGCCCGTGAGGCTGAGCAGCATTTAAGGACATACAAGAGCATGGAATTGCTCTTAATCATCAGGAGCACAAGGACAACCAGACACCAAGAGCAGGACAGGGATGCTTGGTGGGGTTCTGTGGGCTTGGAAGTCCCTGCAGCTCCCAGACCTGGGAGTAGAGCAATTTATTTTCTGTAGGATTTCTGGGGTTTTTTAAGCCTCCAAGTGTTTTTCCATCACTGATCGGACCCCGGTGTGAACGGTGAGAACTGAACTGAGGGATCCGTTCGGTGGCTGGGATTCCTGGAAATCTCGTGCTCGGACCACTGGGTGTTTTGGGGGAATCCTGGCCCCTGGAGGTCGAGCTGCTCGGTCAGAGGGGTGGGATGGGGGTGGATGTGCCAGGCCTGGGATGAGATCCTGCCTTGTGTGAGCAGCAGCTCCCGCAGCCGCCGGCTCCCCGAACTTACCCGTCGGAGGCGGCGCCGACGCCGCGGCCGTCCCGGAGCACACAAACTATGGACAGGCAGTGGGATCTGCAGGCTGGACTGGGAATTCTCTTGGCTCTCACGGATTTAACTCAGCCTCACAGCTGTGGGTTGCTATTTTAATTTGATAGCGGTGCCCGTGGCCCCGTTTAAGAGTGGGCATCCCATCGTGGCATCGAATAATCCGTCGGAAGACAAAGTCCCTGCCCCGAAGAGAACAGCACAGGAACTGTTTTTTCTGGTGATTTAATCATAATATTGACAACTTTATCAAAAATTACAAAACTGATATTAAAAAAATTCTCTAATTCTTAGTAAGACTAGAATGGGTTTTTTTAAAAAATAGAAAAGCACTTTTATGCTACGGCTCTTCTGGAATTCTCACATTACAACCCTACATAGCAAAATACAAACTGTAGCTAAGAAAGGTAATTCAGTCCTAAGGTAATTCAGTCCACCACGAGCCCTCTAATATCTCTAGACCATCAAACTCAGGGACTCCAAAAGGATATCACATGACTTATAAACCTTCTGCAAAGATGATTTCGGAAAGACCTTGGAATTTGAAGTTCCTTTTAACCCCTAAAACCTTAGACTGTGAGGATAACAGACCTGGGACATCAGAGGTGGGGTGGAGTTTTTTTTTTCCTTTTTTCTTTTTTTTTTTTTTTTTAATTTTTAAACTATGTGGATATTATTTTTTTTTTTTTGCAGCTGATACCAGCCAGAAGTTGAAAATATGAAGAAAATCCATTGAAAGAAATGAAAATATTTTCGTTTCGTTTCGTTTATGGTGTTCACAAAAATGCACCATAATAGAAAGGGGAATATTTCCTTTAATTTGAATGTCATCTGAATGACTCAACCACATCGTCACCCACTTAAGCAAAAGAAATCATAATAAATAAATAAATAAATAGACAAGAATATGCAACACTTTACATCCTCAAGGAATCACGGCGTTCCCTAAATCTACCGAGGTCCTGATCGGCGTCGTGGGCTCGCTGTACTCAGCCACTTTCGGGTGATTGTGCCATGGAAATGACAAATCCAGTGGTGTTCCACTTTCCACAATGGAGTAAATTTTTTTTTTGTTTTTTTTTTTTTTCCCCCTTTTAAATATAGGAATTCTCTCTTAAATTAGAAAGTAGGCAAAAAGTACTTTTTTTTTTTTTTTAAATTTTCATTTTTAAGTCTTCTATTAGAAAAAATAGAGATTTATTAAACAAAAAATAATAAGGTAGAAAGAAGGGTTGGGCCTCCATCAAAAAAGTAGATTATGCTTTAATGCAAAGAGAAAGAAATGGCTCTATGGGCAAAATTCAAGTATGAGTGACCAGTTTTTTAATCGTAAAGTCGGTGCAACATTTCTTAAAATGTTACAACACTGCATGACCTGTAATGCTCACAATATTTACATTAACTGCTTACATGAAACCATAAAAACTCTAAAAGAGAAAAAGAAAATAAAAATAAAAATCGGTATGGACTGAAACAAACTACTCCTAGCACCCACATCAATGCCATCATTAACCGAGGAAATCAAGTGCACGAGAATACTTTACATTATCTTAGGGATGTAAAGTAAAACAGCGGGGAGGGAGCACAAACCTAAGGGCCAAAGGAGACACAAACTCAGCTGTGGGACACGAAGCAGAGGGAGAAGCGAAGGAAATCCCGAGGGAGGAGGGCTCCAGCGCTCGCCCACGCGCGCACGGATCGGGATTGGGAAGAGCCAGGGGCCACCGGCGACGCGGCCACGCGCAGCGGAAAAACGGGAGCCGGCGGCCCCCGGGAACAGCTCCGGGAAGCCGCCGGGCTGGGCACGGCTCGGGGCCGCCTGGAGGACGGAGAAGACAAATGAACCTGCCCCTGGAAGGAGGGCTCCGTGCCAGGCCCGGCCAGAGCATCCCGGCCGGCCGGAGAGGGAGCGAGCCCCGGGGAGCCCAGAGGTAGCTGCGGGCCCGGGCACGAGAGCCCGGCCGGCAAACGCCGGCTCCCGCCGGGCTGGGGCCGCGTCCTCCGCGCACCCGAGCGGGACTCGGGCACGGGGAAGGAGCCGGGATCCTCGGGAGAACGATCCTCGGGAGAAGGATCCTCGGGAGCCGGGGCTGCGGAGCGGCGGGGCCGCCCCTGCCCGGGGTGCTGATCACTGCCAGGCCTTAGCTAGAGAGCGACAGGCGGCACCGGGGGAAAGGAAATCTGAGGTAAGCGGTGGTCCCGGCCCGAGGGGTGGGAGGTAAAGCTCCAGCCCGGCACTGGGAATAGTGAACTGAGAGTTATTTCGGGAAGCCTCGGAGACAGAGATGCCACGGCTTCCGTCACCATTGCCACCGTCCGTGTTAGAAAGAAAAATGAAATCAAATGGAAAGAATGTTGTGCTACACTTCCGTTCGTTAATTTTATAATGGCTCATAGCTTTAGACTTTTAAATCTGTAGTGTATTAATTTTTTTTTCTACATATGTTTCACATTTCTCACTTAATATAACATAAATAATTTGGTTAATAGATTTAACCTGCGCATTTCAGCCACATTAATATATATAAGAATCTGTTAATGGTATAAATAATTCTTTTTAAATAAAATAAATCTGATATGTTACATAATACTGATAAAAATTACTGTTGCTAATAGTTTTGTAAGCCACCCTTAACTTTTTTTCTGTTTCAATACTGCGAGATGGATCCCGGGAGTACTTTTCCCGGACGCTGCGGAGCATTGCCCTTTCATCCTACTGCCAAACCAAAGGTAATCAACAGCAATCGATCCTGATCACTCCTCAAAGCAGGGCCTGTGCCCCCCTTCCGAGGAAACACCATGTTAATGACGTTAGATAATTGGAGCTAATTAATCTAGGGGGTGGTTGGAGGGGCTCAACGTTACGGGGGTATCGACTCTTAAGTTCCTCAGGTGGCTATGCAACTTTTCCTACACAAATGGTTGACTAAAATAGTCCTTCTACTCTTTTTTTTTGTTTTCCTTTTTAATCGAACCTACAGCATTCTACGTTCAAAGCTAAGGAAATAAAAACGCAACCGAGGGTTGCAGCCTTTGAATTCTTAATCAGAGCTGTGATCCCACATCCCGCTGGGAATCTGCGAGGTTGCGCTCTCCTAAGAGGCCTGAACTGGAGTACAGCACTTCCAGGCAAGGTTCATTCCAAACAGACAGAGCAATGAACACTCAGTGGCGTGAAGTGGATGTCATAATTAAGGTATTACTTAATCATGCCTTCTCTCTGCTGTTAAATACAAAAACAGCATCTTTTACATTATCATATAAAAGCATTTAGGCTGTATTTTTATTTATCACTTTACACTGGTAGTCTCTTGTATGTGTACTCAATAGAAACCAAAGAATTTTGTACACTATTTTTTGTACAATAAAAGATAAAGTGTGCATTAGGTACGCTTGTACATGACAATATTGTACAATATTTACAGTTCAGATATCACCATGAAATTCTGTATTATCTATATACACAATGAAAATTTCTCAGAAACATTTGGACTATTTCTTATAATCACAATTTTTAGTATTATAGAAAAAAATTTCAGTAATCATCTGACATTGTTACTGCAACCTTTCAAGATTTCTGATTGGCTTATCCAGCAACCTCTATCCCTCCTAATCATCCAAAATCTGGTACCACTGCTCCTCGTGGTGCCCTGCGATGGCAGCGAGCTGTCTCCACAGAAATATTGACAGACCCACGTCTGTATCAATACCTACAGATAGACTCATGTGCACGTTCACTGTGATAAGGACTGGACCAGTAACAAAGACATTCAATGTTATCTAGAGATCTTCCTCCTCTTGAGTTTTGGAGGCTTCACTTGTCTGTCTCCCTGCGGGATTTGGTGGACCTAAAAATAAGTATATCCACAAGTTAGCAAAGGACAGTGGCCAGAGGCATCAAGCAGCTACAGGAGGGCTCGAGGTGCTGCCAGGAACCAGCTCTTGGCATTTCCCAGCTACACAGAATGAAGGCACCCCAACAGCTTTGAGGAACTGGGAGCTAATGATGCCATATCTCGTGCATCCCAAACCTTGGAGAGAGGCAGCAGCTGCAGTGGCTGGGAAACCACTGAACCAGGGACTGAAACACCCAGGCAGGGACTGAAACACCCAACCAGGGACTGAAACACCCAGGCAGGGACTGAAATACCCAGGCAGGGACTGAAACACCCAGACAGGGACTGAAACACCCAGACAGGGACTGAAACACCCAGTCAGGGACTGAAACACCTAACCAGGGACTGAAACACCCAACCAGGGACTGAAACACCCAACCAGGGACTGAAATATCCAATCAGGGACTGAAACACCTAACCAGGGACTGAAACACCCAACCAGGGACTGAAACACCCAACCAGGGACTGAAATATCCAATCAGGGACTGAAACACCTAACCAGGGACTGAAACACCCAACCAGGGACTGAAACACCCAACCAGGGACTGAAATATCCAATCAGGGACTGAAACACCTAACCAGGGACTGAAACACCCAACCAGGGACTGAAACACCCAACCAGGGACTGAAATATCCAATCAGGGACTGAAACACCTAACCAGGGACTGAAACACCCAACCAGGGACTGAAACACCCAACCAGGGACTGAAATATCCAATCAGGGACTGAAACACCTAACCAGGGACTGAAACACCCAACCAGGGACTGAAACACCCAACCAGGGACTGAAATATCCAATCAGGGACTGAAACACCTAACCAGGGACTGAAACACCCAACCAGGGACTGAAACACCCAACCAGGGACTGAAATATCCAATCAGGGACTGAAACACCTAACCAGGGACTGAAACACCCAACCAGGGACTGAAACACCCAACCAGGGACTGAAATATCCAATCAGGGACTGAAACACCCATCCAGGGACTGAAACACCCCACCAGGGACTGATCCCAAACTGTAACAATGGCAAATTCAGTGACAAACTTTTATACATGGTAGTGACCAGACCAATAAAAAGCGGGAAGAAAGTGGTGAGAAAATGCTGGTAACAGGGAGAACTGGGGAAGTCCAGCTCAGGGCTGTTATTAAGGAGTGAGGGATGTTCAGCAAACTCCTTGTGTTTAAAAGGAAACATTCAGCTCCGAGCTAACGCTGGATGCATTGAGAGCCAAAGTTTGTCATCGCTGGCTGCTCAGGGAGAAGCAGTGGGAGAGAGGGGAGGAGGAGGAAGGCTGAGCCTGGTGTGGAATTCCACCACCACCTGTCGGCGGCAGCTGCAGCTCCCAGCAGCAGGAACCAATCCTTCAGCACTTCCCGGGCTCCTTCCCAAGCTCTCCAGCCTCCATCGGCTCCTGCCAACAGAATTCCCTCTTGGAGCTGAGGATCCTGCTGCACATTTCCCATTTCACCCTGACTAGGGCTGAGCAGCAGGAGCTGCAAAAGCTGCAAGTCACTAAAAGCAGAGCTGCAGATTCCCTGGCAGTGTTTGTAGGAATGATAATCCTTATGGAAGCCAGCCCTGATCCCAAATCCTGTGCCCACATAATTAAAGTATCAATCAAGGCGCTGTAGGTCTGTCAGTCTGTGTGGGTGACACAAGAACCAGAGCAGCAAATCCAACCCCAGCACTTCCCCCAAGCCACTTCCTGCTGCTCACAATGCCCAGAGCAGGCAGCTCTTCATATTCCTGGATTTAGGGATGGGAAAAGGTGGCAGCAGGATGGGCCAGCCCAAACACCCATCCCATATCTATCTGTTACAGACCCCCAGTCACCTCCTGCTTTCCTTGGCCTTCCAAAGGAGGGAAACACGACAATGTGGTTTTAAATTAAGGCTCAAATCTCAGTTTGCAAAATTCAGTTTCAACAAAAGATTTGCTTGGGTTGTTACTTAAAAGCTACTGAATAACTTCTTTAATATCTCCTGGTGGTTCTGAAATCAGCTCTGGGTTTGTATGAAGCCTGAAGTTCTTCATATGTATAAATACATAAAAAAATATAAAAATATATTTATTTTTTTATACTCCAGAAGCTCCTTGAAGTGTTACTGTAACTCCCAAACCCACACATCTTCAGTCCTGAGCACCGAATATCAGCTAAAAACTTTTTTTCCCCTGCGTTCAAACATTTTATAATTAATAATTTGAATAATTAATGACCTAATAGAAGATGTGGGAGGTTACATGTGCTGTGATAGATTCGGTTTTTTATTTTTAAGTGGGCTGCAATGAAATTACAGCCATGTTTTAGAGAGAAAAATGAAGATATTTTATAAACCAAACTTTTTATTGGAAAGATCCTGGAGTTACAACAGTGCCATTATTGTGGAAAAAACACTGTTGGGTGTGATTTTAGAAATACTCTTTTTAAAAAAAACTTACCTTTCATGGCAATTTCTTTCATTTCTCATGGGGAAAACTGAATTCCAAGAGTTTGGCACTCAAAAGAAAGATGCTTTCAAATGAGGTTTCAATACCTTGCTACTCCAACTGAGAAACAAATGAGGCTGATTTTGTGTCATCAGCCAGAGGAGCCCCATGGAATACGAGCAGGACTGGAACTCATCCAGCTGTTATCAGGCTGGGTGTGTAAATCTCTTTTAAAAGTAATAAAATTTGTGATGCACCTAAAATCCTTCAACTTTTCCCATTTTTCAGAACCATCAAGACATTTGCAAACAGTTTTTAATGCAGGGGAAATATTGCAAACTACCCATTATTTCAGAAAATAAACCCAGAATTGGTTAGAAAGCCACCCAAACCAAGCCTCCCTCCAAGGACACGCATGCAGAAAGATGGAAAAGGAGAATATTCCCAAGGAAAAGGAACTTACATTCCCAGACATTTTGTCTAGTTCGCTCATGGCCTCGTGTATAGCAGCTTCTAAATGGTTATTTAGCTTTCCACTTCTAGGGAGAAAAGATAACAGCCATCAGTAATCCTTCAGGACAGAAAGAAAACTTGAAAAAAATGAACAACAAACACACGAATTCTTCGGGAAGGTTCTGACCCTGGAGCCTCCCAGGTTGAGAGCACAAGGAGGAATATCAGACTGATAATGATGTTATGGAAAGTAAATCCCAGGTTCGTGCTGGGATTACAGAAGAGAAGTTAAATCTCCTTCTAACTTTCACTGAATTGTATTAATTATCTCAGATATTCCCAGTTTTAGCCTGGAATGGCAGCACCCCTCAGGCTGTGGGAGAAGTGGGCTGAAGGTTTCCTTCGTCCAACCCCAAATTACCCTAGCTCATGGGGCAGCTCCAAGCACATTTCATTTCACAGTGCCAATCCCATGGATGTCCATTTGTTCCTTAAGGACTTTCCCCACCTGGACACGGTGACAGGCCCTACTTTGGAGATGAGGAAACGGGAGGAGGAGGAGGAGAACCATCTCCATCATGAGGGAAGCTGAGGGCAGAGACAGGCAAGGATGCACCTTGTCCCCTGCTGGGACACCAGGACTGTCTCTCACAGAGACTCCCTATAAAAACCCTTTCCTTTTAATCACAGAATCCCAGACTGGTCTGGGTTGGGCTGGAAGGGACCTCAAATCCCATCCAGTGCTATGGGCAGGGACACCTTCCACTATCCCAGGCTGCTCCAAGCCCTGTCCTTGGACACTTCCAGGGATCCAGGGGCAGCCACAGCTTCTCTGGGCACCCTGTGCCAGGGCCTCCCCACCCTCCCAGCCAGGAATTCCTTCCCAATATCCCATCTAAATCAGCCCTGGCAGTTGGAAAGGCTGTGGAAGAGATGCATCAGTTGTTCCCTTGCTGGAGTTCTGCCCAGCCCTGCCCATGGCACGTGTCCAACAGGAGGGACACCGGAGCTGGAATACCTGAGTAGGGATGGTGGGGATGGCAGTGCAGGGGATGGGAAGTGGCACATTCCTGACTAAAAAGGAATGTGGGAAATAGCAGCCAGAGGAGCAGGAAACCCCAGGAGAAGGAGATGCTGGCACTGGGGGTGACCCCTGGAAGATGCTCTGTGTGCAGAGGGACCGGGAATGCTCCTGCACAGAGGGACAGGGATAACTACAGAGCTTGGGAAGAGCAAAGGCTGGATCAGGTGAGGGGCTGGGAAGGGAAACCTCCAGGAGACCACAGCTGGAGGGTGAGGAATGCTGTGCCAGAGGGACGTGGTTCCAATAGGAACGGAACGGCCGAGCCGGAACTGAGACACGAAGAACTCGTGCAGTTATGGAATGGGAACCTCATTTCAAGGACTGGGATACCAATCCTGCTCTGCTGAACCAACCCTGGGCCTGTGTGATGAGGACTCTACGTGCAGCAATGACATTTAATGCTAAATGTTTAAAAAATCTGCATAAAAATCCAATACTACGTCACACACCAGGAAAAACCCCATGAACTTCGCCACATAAACTTACAGCAGGACATGGGAAAACCAGGAAACGCCCACCAAAGGATTTGAACTGGGAATTAAGTTGAAATATGGAGAAAAACCTCTGTAAAAGCTGTAAAGGAGCTGTTTATGTCAGCAGAAACCTCTTTAAATCTGCTCCTGCTGTCCTTGAGTCACTGATTTCACTTCAGGGATGTGAATAAATAACTGGGAAGTTGCCAAAAGCCCTTCTGTGCTCCCTTAAAACCCAGGAAGGTATTTTGAGGATGATGTTGGAAAAAACAGCCACCAACACTGTCTCACTGGCACAAAAATTCCTTCTCTTCGGTCCCGTGGGACACAGAAATAAAAGCAAAGCTCACCCCTTAAGAGGAGGTGAAGTGAGAGAATTATCTAATCCCTTTCAGCCTGTGGTCATTCAGAGCTGACTTTAAATTCTCACAGATTTAAGGAATATTTTCCCTGCTACAGTAAATAAGGAGCAGAATCATGCAACAAACCCAACCACAGCACAATTCCCACTCTGTCATCCTATTAAAGATGCCCAGAGGAGTTTTTTTTTCCCCAAAAATTCAGTACTTTTCCTCTTGTTGCCCGTCCTGATGCTCCATGTCCCAGTATTTGCTGTTTCACAGTTTTCTATCCTGGTGTTTGTCACCAAAAGGTGAAAGCTGGATAAACCCCAGCAGCCGGCACAGGGGTGACCCAGAGCTCAGCCAGCCAGAGCCCACAAACCCTGCAACACTTCTCAGCAGCGGGAAATAAAGGGAATTTCTCCGAACAAACCCGTGCTCGGCTGCCACAGGGACAGGGGAGAGGGGCAGGTCCGCTTAGAAGGCGCGACTTGGCCAGCACACTTTGGATGCAATGACTTTCTATCGCTGCAGCTCAGGAATCCCTCCAGAAGCTCCCACAGGCGGGACGTGTCACAGAGGAGATGCACTCCGGACCCATCAGATCCCAGAACCCACAGAAGGAATTGCAAGGAAAGACCCCCCCGGTTTTAGGGGGGTAGGAAAGGGAACCATCGGATTCTGTGGGGAGCGGGACGGACTCACTTCCTGTTCCTTTTCCTGGCGCGGCTGAACGCCTCCAGCCCCTCCGTTAGTGTCTTCAGCTTCTCCGGCTCCACCTGAGGAAGGGACGGACACCAAACCTGGTTACCCGGAGCAGCAAACCCCGCCTTTCCTGAGGGGCAGCCCGGGATCCCCTCTGGCACGGCCTCCCCAGCAGGGCGGGAACAACGCGCGGAGCTGCCCCCCGACTCCCCTCACGTTTCTCCGGGCGCGGGAATTTCTCACCGGCGGCAGCAGAAACGCAAAGCCGGGACGTTCGCGGCAACAAAACTGAGGGAAAGAATCTTTTAAAAGACCTTTCTCAGCAGTGCTGGTGAAGTGTCCCACTCTGCACGCACTTCCCCAAATGGATTTCACACCTGGGATGCACCCCTGGAATGCTGAGTGCCCGGGACCGATGATCCCATTTTTACACCGAAGTGTTCCCATCACCTCCAGTTCCCAAGTGAGGAATTCCAGGTCTCTGTTCAACTCATGGCACGGCCAAATTCGTCCCCATTCCAGATGGAAAATCTTTATTTGCCTTTTGAATCCAGGACTCTTCACCGGAGCTTTCTCCAGCTTATTTATTTCTCTTAAAATCAGTTATATTAATTTTTAAAAAAATTTTTCTTTAGCGACCAGGGATGAATTTGGGCACGTGCTCAAGAGAACTGGGAATTTAAATCTTGAATATTTTAAATTTAAGCAATTTCACCCACTGTGTGGGTACCAGTCAGTCCCAGTGTAAACAACAAAAGCAGAAAATTAATTAGAACATCTCTGTAATTTCATCATTTGCATCTCAAACCATGAAGCCACTTCACTCTGTTATTTTGATCTGGCTCAGTCCTTCCTGCTGGTACAAACAACAAAATCAGATATTTATAACACATCAACCTCAAGAAAATGAATAGTTCAGCTCCTGGTTCTTTGCTACATCTTACTTGACATTTTACATAAATACAGATTTATTGAGTGTGTCTATACACAGCCTGAAAATGAAGTGGGAATGCCAATTCCCTCCCAGTTCAGCCTTCCAACTCCTAAATAATTCATATTCACCACAGGTCTGACGTGTGGACATGACAAGGGGGAGTTAATGAGTGAGCAGTTGCCAAAATCTCTCGGAATAAGGCCCAAAATTACACATTTAGACCAAATTTCAATGTCTTGAAGTCACACCCGTGCTAAAGAAATCAGGAATGTGCTGGTCCAGGCACTTCCAGGAGTCTTTAATGGAGAACTCTCCACATGGGGAGCTGAGATTTCAATTTTCATGAAATAAATTCAATTATGCCACAAATTGTAGAGTTTTCCCCTTAAAACCAGCTCACTTTTGATGCAAATACTTCCAATAATTCCTCCCCTCACTGGATTTTGGAAGAATACAAATGCACACAGAAGAAACTGAAAACCTGGGGAGCTTTTCTAAGGACAAACATGAGAAAAAAGGAATTATCCCTATCCATGATATATTTGTGTAACTAAGGAACAAACTGCCAAGGGCTGCCAGGAGAGAAACAGCAAAGTTCCACGTAAATAATGTTATCAAGAATTAATATCGTGTTTGGGAAACAAAGGACCTCTTAAAGTAACAAAAAGTCTTCATTATTGGCATTTTGGTGATGGTTATACATTAAAAAACACTTTGGTTTTTTTGGAAGAAGTATCAAATTGCTACAAAACAGGGTATGGAAAGCAACTCCAACAGAAATAACAATTAATAATATCATCAACGTCAACAACAGGCCACTGAACACCAAATCACACACACAGATGGGAGAAACCCTCCCTGTTTTACCTGCAGAACCAGAAAAACCCAGGTTAACCTGCCCAGTTTAACCAGCCCAGTTTAACCAGGCCAGTTTAACCAGCCCAGTTTAACCAGCCCAGTTTAACCCATGGAAAGTCACACTGAGAGCAGGGTTTGCCCTGTTAAAATTCACCATGAAAAGCTCCCACGAGACCTTTGATTGCTCTCGAAATCACCATTAAAGGTGATTAATGTGGATAATAATCAAATTAATTGCTTAATGAAATACAACTGCTCTGGTTTGGGATTAGATTCAGAGTCGTTCCTTTTCTTCCCACACATTTCTGCTGCACTTCCTTGGGCTCCTCTGATTTCCAGTAGCCAAAACACAAGGAAAGGAAGGTGCAATATTCCTCCTCCTCCTCCTGTCTGGATCCTCCACACACACCCATTATTCCATTAAATACCCCAATGCCCAAAGGCTTTTCAAAGGAAACAAAAATCAAATAATGCATAATCTGAAGACCAGAGAATGTACAAATCCCAACAGCAAATTCGTGTCCCAACAGAGGAGGGTCACATTTGGTTACACAAGGACTTTAAAAGATGTTTTCAGGAAGCTCCAGAGAAAAGGGAATTTTCCCAAGTGCTGCAGGTCACTCCCACCACGGACTGGTGCAGAATTCCTGAAGAACATTTGGTTTTCGAGGTTGTTTCTTTTTGGTTTTTGAGGTTATTTCTCTGTGGTTTCCAGGTGATTTCTTGTGGTTTGGTGTGGGTTTTTCCCTGTGGATCCCACCTTTCACCCTCAGCTCCCGCCCTCTGGAATGGCCGCTCACTCTGCACTGCTTGCTGAAGGAATCAGACACATTTCTTCTATTTTTAAATTGAAAATGATTAATTAAAGGTGATCTGACACCAGAGGTGATCCATGGTGTAGGACTTCCTCATGGAGAACTTGGGCTGGTCTCCACCTTGATGTGAGCATTCCAAGGATCTGCTTCCCTGGTTTTTGCACTTCAGTATCCAATACAATGGGTGCCACTGGATTTAGCATCCCACAATTCCCATTCAATGCACAAAAACCATAATAAAGGAGGTTTGCACAAAACCAACAGCACATTCTGGTACCCACAAATCTGGGAGGAAACATGAAACTGCTCCAGGTAAGAAAATTCCCCTCTTTACACAAGTTCCAAAAAAGAAACCCTTCAATTCCATTAAACATTCACAGAGATTTGGACACCCAGGTTCTGAAGTTAATCCATCAAAACACACTGGGAATGGGAATGTTGTTCCTGTGTTCCTGACTCACACAGACAGGGGTACTGGACGTGGAATTCTTCCTGTTTCGTTTCATCCCTAAGAGTTTGTGATCTTCTCCTGTGCCTCCACTTCCTAACCTGATGTGGAACTCGGGGATCTGAGCTTCCTAAGGGCTGGGCTCTGAAACACTGTCCTGCTTTGGGCTGGGATGGATTCAATCATGGAAAGCTCTGGAATATCCAGCACTCTCACCTGCCAAGGGAGACTGAAGTTCTCCTGCTCCAGGGGTGAGATCACTGTGGCCCAACAGCATCCGGGATTTACAGCTTCAGTGGGGAGGCACTGGCAGATTCCCAGAGAAGCTGGGGCTGCCCCTGGATCCCTGGAAGCGTCCAAGGCCAGGCTGGATGGGGCTTGGAACAATGTGGGATGGTGGGAGGTGTCCCTGCCCCTGGCAGGGGTGGAATGGGATGAACCTCTCATCCCCTCTCTCCTCAGGATATCTGTTCTTGGCTGAATTTTGGGGAAAGGAGCACTTTGGTCCAACCCAGTCTGCTCATTCTAAGTGATTTGATTTCTTTGTGTCCCTGACAAACCCCTATTTCCCTAAATCTCTCCTTTCTGCTTACGCAGTTTTTAAATTTGCATTTTGTAAAATGGCACTTGAAAATATTTATAGGTGGAAGATGTGAGGCATTCTATAAGAACTACAAAGATATAACATTACACAAGTAGTGGAGACCAGATTTGGGAATATTTTTCATAACAAAATCATCAGTAACTCCTTGATAACTTCATTTCCTGTATATTCCCCAACAAGCACATGATTTGTTGACACAAAAAAACGATTTCAGTATGAAAGAGCAAATTGGAACACTTTCCTTATTACTAAACGATGATCAAAACCTCCTTTAAAGTTGGAAATGTGTGTGCATTTCCTGTGAGGAGTGTGTGTCAATCAGCAAGACTTCCCTCATTACAGATTCCTCAGTCTGATTAGGCCACTTTTCTTTTTTGCAGTTTCAACACTTTCAGGTATTTCCATACCAGATGCTTTGGACACAGGCAGGATTTGTCTGAACACACCATGGCAGTGAGAACAGTTTTTTGTTAACACCAAGAAATCATTTAGCAAAACCCAGATCTAACCTGTCTCGCAGCCCTGGCAAAGGTTTCTCAGGAAATCAAGGGGAAATTCACCTCTACAAGCTACAGCTACGAGCAAAAGCCATTTGTGCTGTTAAAAGAAGAGACAAAGCCTAAAATAAAGAAGACAAAATTTCGACAACCGTGGGGGGAGAGAGAGAGAGAGAGAGAGAGAGAGAGATGTGCACAGAGATATAAATATACCTTCCCCTCCTCAGCGTTCTGTTGACATGAATTGTGAACCTCCTCTTCTCTGCCAAGTTTGCCAGGCCAGGCAGTCAGTCCTTTGATCTGGCCCCAGACCAAGTCGCCCACGTTAAACGTCCTCGGCCTGTAGTGGATGAGCTCGTGGGACGAGGGGGAGTCGGGGTTCCGCAGGTCCTCCTCGCTGCTGATGCTCTTAGCATCCGAGGGGCTGGGCACACACCCGTTAATGCTTTTGGCATTAAAATCTCCATTGTAATGGATGTAGTCTTTCACTAAGGAACTTTCCAAGCTATTGGAGGAACTGGGAGATTGCTCTTCCAGGATCAGGTCTTGTTTGGAAGTGTTGAGCAACTCCCCGAAGCCCCTGTTCTGCTGCGGGCGGTTCCCGTTGATGTGTGCACATCGTTCCACAGTGTTCTCCAGTCTTTCCTTGAAACTCATCATAGTTCTTTTGTAATTGTTATACCTGAAATTCTCCTCCAGCATTTTCTCGCTCTGACAGTTCCGCTGCGCCAGCAGGGCCTGGTGCTGCTCCCCCTGCAGCAGCGGCAGCGCGGAGATGTTGTTGGGCCTCTCGTGGCACGGGCTGCTGTGGATATGGGCGGAGTGCTCCAGGAACTCCTCACATTTCCACCTGTTTATCTCCCCCACGGGGCTCTGCTCCCCTTCCCACTGCTTTTTGGGCGTGTTACAAGTGGCCGATTTGTAGTACTCGTAGCCATCCCCTTCGCCGGAGCTCTTGCCGTGCTCCGAGTTCTTCAGGACCCGCGTGCCCCGGGCGTTGCGCGCGCGCCCCTCGTGCTCGGCAGCGGCGCCGCGGCCGTGGATGACGGCGCTGACGGCGCTGGAGAGGTTCAGGGGGTCCCCGATGGAGGCTGTGAAGGCACTCATGGCACTCAGGGCGGGGATGGGGCTCGGCTGCGCGGAGCTGGAGCCGGCGGTGGTGATCACCACCGGCACGCCCTTGCTGGCGGCGTCCACCACCGCCTTGTAGATGGCGTCCACCGAGGCGTCGCCCGCGGCCGCGGCGGCGTTGGGGTTCTCCTTGGCCTGCTGGCCCAGGGATGGGTCAGGTCTCTGCTGCAGATCGCAGGGGGGCTCCTGGAAGGGAGGAAGGAGAGTGTTGGAGCTCTCGGGAACCGGCGCCATTCCCATCTGGGTGATCATTCTTTTGTTTAGGACAGCGGCGTCTTCCTGCATCCTCACCTGGGGAGAGGAGAGGGAAAGATGGGAATTGCTGCTGGAACTCACGTTGGATTTCAGCAGACAAACTCTGTGGTTATTCATTGCAGCACTTTTCTTTTTGTTATACACCAGTTACAAAGTTTAACCCTGAACAAGGTAGAGAGAAAACTAACAGCCTAATTCAGAGGAAAACAAAACCACTGTCTCACACTTTGCCTCGTGGATCCAAGGGACACTCTGCATGACATGACACAGCCTCCCATGCACTGCTGGGACAACACTGTCACCTCTTCCAGAGCCTGTCAGGAATTTCCTCTTCTGACTGAAGCACAGCAGTTTTCTCTCAGGTCCTACACAAGTGCACCAAGGTCAAAATTCCTGATACACAGCCACAGGATGGTTGGGAACGGAATGGACCTTAAAGCCCATCCAGTGCCACCCCTGCCATGGGCAGGGACACCTTCCACTATCCCAGGCTGCTCCAAGCCCTGTCCTTGGACACTTCCAGAGATCCAGGGGCAGCCACAGCTTCTCTGGGAACTGTGCCAGTGTCTCTCCACCCTCACAGGGAGTAATTCCTTCCCAATATCCCACCTAAATCTCCTCTCTTTCAGTCTGAACCCATCCCTCACCCATCCCTCCTTGTCCTGTCACTCCAGTCCCTCTCCAGCCTACCCGTAGCTCCTTCAGACACTGGAAGATGCTGTGAGGCCTCCCGGGAGCTTTCTCTTCTCCAGCTGAGAAGATCTAATCCAACCTCCTGCTGGAGCAGAGGATCACATCCAGGTGGAGTCTGTGAATCTCCAGAGGAGACTCCACAACCTCTGAGTTCTGCTCTCAACTATTCTTCTTTCCTTCCCAGACCCCAGCACTGCTTCTGTCCTTGTGTGCTCCTCAATGAATTCCTGAATGCCACCTCCGTGCTTTGGGTCAATATTCCTATTCTCCCCTTTGCTGTGTGCCTCTCCCATGGGATCTCCGTGGACTCCAGTCCCCCAAATCCCAGATCTGCATCCCTGTGCTCCGAGCCAGGCCCTGCCACAGCAAACTGGCACCTCCAGATTCCACCACCTGAGCTCTCCCTATTCCTTGTCACATCCACAGGCAGGGAACACGATGGCAACAAGAGCACTCCAACAAAAACTGTGAAAACCAAGGGGAAAATATTCCAAAAGCCCTTTAACTGCTTCCTGTGACTGTTTATATAACTGGGAACGTGCCACAAAAAAATACTGGGCTAAAGCGACCAAACTTCCTACAAGAGAGGGAACAGGCAGAGAACTGAGATTTTCCAGGGAAACTTCCCCACAGCTCCTTTTTCCTCCTGGAAGGGTGAAAGCCCTGCCTGGCCCCACGTGCACTCCCCTCCCTCCTCACACCTGCCCTTCTGCAGCAATACTGAGGAACAACAAATCCCTGTTTGCACTCTGGGTTTGTCACCTATTTTTGCTGTGTTAATTTGATACCCAACCTGCATTAGGGATAACTGTCTGTTATGTGGAGAGCAGGGAAGTCTCATTTTTTGCCCAGTTTGCCATTGTTTATTCACTCCAATCCCTGTTTTTTCAGGCTGTACAATGCCCATCCCAGCTCTTCCATCCCATTTCAGTGGGAACACAAGAGGACTGCTGCACACAGTCATGTGTAACAACTTAAAGAAGTTTCTAATTCCTGCAAAGTGCTATCAGTATTTATTTCTCACTGCTCAATTATCAGAATGGGCTAAATGGGGATTTAGGATTCCTGTGGGATGGAAAAGAGTTTTGCTCAAATTCTATAGTGATTGTCAGCACATAGAGGAACTTTTTTTCAATACATGCAGCATAACTCTTTCCAAAGGAACTAAACCCAATTCCTAAGGACAAATGGCTAAAATTCCAATAACAAATGCTCCTGATTTGCAAAATCCATGAAAGAATATATTGAATACAGCATACATGCAATTAGATAAATCAAATTATCCTAATCAGCAAAGAAACCCAAACTCTGGAGGACGGAATTTTACCTCCTGAGAGCTGCACGCTTGTTTGAATATTTGACTTCATTTTGTTTCCTACCTGGAAATTCTGGAACAGACACGCCATGGGGTTTGGGTTGTTGGCTGGGCCAGGAATTTGGGGCTGGCCTTGAAAGCCCTGCACGTTCTGGTAGCCCTGGAGGAGGTGCTGCTGCTGCTGTTGCTGCTGCTGCTGCTGCTGATTTGAAGGAAACATCTGATTGTTGTTGAGGAGCGACTGGAGATGGCTGAGCTGATGGTTGTTCAGAGTAGTGTTCAGAGATGACATCTCCCCTGCAAGGCAAGCACAGGCAAACCCCACTCAGCAGCAATTCCCACTGAACTGACTGCCAGGAAAACCTCTGGAAAACGACCCTGCTCCCTGCCATCCTCTGGGAATGGGGCTCTCCTGCTCTTCACTTCTCCACTGTCTGGTCTTTTGTGTCACCTCTCCTGCCAGGACTCCTGGAACAGCCAGGAATGGCAGCAGGAGCCTCTGTGGAATTCCATGCCTTCTGTTGTCACTTAAACAGTGCTGGAGTGGCGAGGGGGATGAGGAAGGGAGAGAGAGAGACAGAGGCAATAACTTAAACCCCCAACAAAATGGGTTTTTCACCAACTGTGAAGGAGAAAAGGCTTTTTGGCTCAGCCATGTCACACATCACTCCAAACAACCTTTTTTTTTAACATTTTGGAGTAAAAGTTCAATTAACATTTTCTGTTACATGAAAATTTCACTTTACATTAACGTTTTAGCTCTAAAAAAAATAAACACACTGTTGAACCTGACTTCATGAAATAATGAACTTAAAATACATCCATTTCCTAGTTTTTTTCTTTTTTTTAATTAAAATTCTGTGTTTTCCCAAAAATTTCAATTTGAGGAGCCACTGGTAGTTGTATTTTGTATGGAAAATGCCAAGTAGGTTGAGTTCACTGTAGCCCTTCAGAAGGTCAGGGTGAGGTGTTATTTAATTATTGTTTAATTCCTAGCAGGAGTAGATTACATGGACCAAACACAGGAGTGCCAACTCTACTACATGTTCTTGGTAAAGATAACCACAGAATCATCATCCAGGAGGGAAAAACTTTGTATTTAAGGGGTTTTTCATCATTTGGTTTGGGATCTTGGTTGTTTGCCATCTCCAGCCCAGCTACTCCCACTAACCCTGTGCTGCCACAGGCGCTCACAGCTGACCCAGGGATGCTGCTGGGCTGCTACTCCTTGAACAATGAAATAAATCCAACAGCTCCCACAATTTTCAGGTGGATTTGGAAGGTCTAGGTGGCAGAATTAGTAATTTCCAAGATCAGTACTAAACGTTAAGGAATGAAAGCAGAACGTGCTTGACATTCCTCACAAGAACAGCTACGTTTTCCCAAGGAACAAGCTGCGACAGCACCAAGGAAAAAAAGGAAGAGAAAACGGAATTCTCACAAACCAAAACCCAGAATCTGCAACTCTCCCTCCCCAACCCCGCTGAGGTTTTATTTTTCCCAAGAAACCGAACTCACCAAGCAGGCCCGTGCCCAGGAGAGGGTTCAGGAGCTGCGGCACCACGGAGTTAGTGCCGAGCTTGGCCGGCCCCGGCGCGCCGCCGGCGCCGCCGGAGATGTTCAGCAGGGTCTCTGCCATGGACACCACGGCCGTGCCCCCGCCCAGGGCCGACACCGACAGCGCTGCCACCGCCGACGACGTGGTGGTGGTGGTGGTGGTGGCCTGCGAGGAGGTGGCAATGGACACCTCGGCGTGGCTGCCGGAGCTCAGGACGCCCCCCACCAGCTGCGGGTTCAGGGCCATGAGCGCCGAGGCCCCCGAGGCGGCGGGCAGGAGCAGGGGGTTGGAAGCGGGGTCGGCGCCCGGAAAGCCGGGAATGGGGTTGGGCAGGAGGCTCTCCACCCTGCTGCCGTCGGGCAGGGGCTCGGGGGGGGCCGGCAGCTGCGTGACCGAGGGCACGGGGGGGTTCTGCTGCTGCAGCAGGTCGGAGATGGTCACGTTGAAGGATGGCACGGGGAGCATGGCAGCCGCCTGGGCCTGGTTCTGGAGCAGCGCTGCCAGCAGCTGGAAGTGCACGGGCTGCAGAACCTGCCCGTCCACGTCGCCGGAGAGGAACGCTAAAGCAGCATTGACATTCGGGTTCAGAAAACCTAAAGGGTTGAGGTTGACCTCGGACTTGCCTTCTCCTGCTGAAGGCTGGAGGATATTTAAGAGATTCTGGTTTAGGAGATGTTGCTGATTCACCGGCAGAGAGAGAGGCAGGGAGTTGAGGAGGTTCTGATTCAGAGCGTGTGGCAGATTGTTGTTTGAAGAGCTGTTCTGCGGGAAGTGGAGCGAGTGTTCGTGGCCAGCGAAGGGGAATTCGCCCCCCATGGGCAGCTGGCCCTGCTGCAGAGGGGTCCCAGCTGCAGTGGTGACAATGACACCATCCTGGAGCACAGATGTGGTCTTGGTGATGGCAGCTTGGCTGGTGCCAGCGATGGCTATCGATGACGATGGTCCCGAAGCCCCTGGAATGGGAAAAGCAGGAATATTAATGGGGTGCTGCCTGCTGGGACACAGCACCAGGGGCACACAGCACCAGGCTCATGCCAGCCAGCCACGGGACACCCACACACAGCGAAAAGGGGCTGGGGAACCCAGACTGGAGTGCTTTAAACACAGGAACGGATCTGCCATGAGCTGCTCCAGATGCTCCGTGCCCATCCATTCGGAGATTCTGGAATTGTGCACTTGTACTTCCCTTAAAGTTCTTGGAGAGGGGATATAACAGCATTTAATTCACACATAATCACAGATTTTCATCAGCATAAACCCAAACCCAACCATAACTTAACAGTCATGGAGCAGGCTGGAATTAACAGCTAGGAATAAGGATCACAGCAATGATGTTGGGTGAAAGACTGAGTCCATGATCCACTTCCAGTTCTAATTCATTCACAGGGTTTTGGATTTTAAATTATTATTTAAGGCATTATTTTGGACTCCTGAATTAAAAAAATATGTGGCATGATGATATCTCTGATAAAATCTAACGAGCAAAGTACGTTCTGGCCCAGGTCAGTGGGAATTCACAACCCCACAGGAATTTGTAAAGGAAAAATGTAAATTGGGGTGGTCTAAAATCCATCACTTGGCATGAAAAGAAAGAGCAACCGGGTAAATTCACCATGAGAAGGCTACAAAGAAAGAACAATAATCTTTATAATCAGAGCAAAAAAACTGCCTAGAACTACACCTTTCTACTTTATTTATTGCACTTCACTGGAGAACATCCCAGTATGAAATTTATATACTGCATTTATATTAAACTGGATAATTTTAAGTGGATTTAACAACGGTTTTGATGTAGTAAAATTATTTTCCATTGTCAATTGCCCTGCAAATAAAGCTCATGGGATGAGAGACTGAAAGGCATCAAGGACCACAAAATATCAATTCTCATTTTTCTCAACAAACACTCTTTAAAAAGGGATTTGCAACCACACTCAACTGATAAGAACTGAGCCAAACCTTGACATCATTTTAAACTAAAAATCCAAATTTTAAAGTGCTGTAATGTTGTGACAATTCCAAAGGGTACAAACTGAACACAGAACACTTTGCATGGCCCTGAGCTCAAGAGAACAAAGCTCAGGCCTCTCTCCCTGTGCCATTATCACATTTCAGAGCAGAAATTAAAGTAACAAAAGGTGAGGTGAGAGCAAAGTGCACTCGTGGAGAAGAGGAAATCCTGCTCTGGGTGAGTGGGTCAAAAACCTTCTTGCTCTCAAAAAGCAAATTTAATTTATTTATTTTTAAAAATAAAATCAGTGTTTAGAACTAATGCTGCAAGGATTTAAAAATCCTGGGAAGTCCCAAAGACCAACCTACAGATTTAAGAAATTCCCACTGGAAGAAGCAGCTGTACCACTCCCCACTGGAAGTGTTAAGGAGCACATGGAGAGATTTTTAATCCAGGCATGAGGAAATTATTCAATTTAGAGAGCTCTCCTGAATATCAAATCTAGTTTGGGTGTTTTCCAGGGGACCTCATCTCTGTTTGTAATTTATTTCTGCTCCTGTTTTCCATTCTGCTCAGGTAAGTGACCCCATGGAAGAGGATTTGCTGGGCAGCAAATCTCAAAGTTGGAAAATCGCTGCCAGGTTTTGGGGAGAAATGGCTCTGTTTTCTCACCCCCACCAACCCCAGCTTCTGAGAGGTCCAAGGCGCATTCAACACCTTTCTCCAGATTAATTAAATAATTAATTAATTGCTCCTGAGGGAAAAAAAAAAGTCTTGATGGATGCTGAGTAGGAAGCAGAAAATGTGTCCTTATTTCAATCCACACTGGAAAGGCTGGGAGTCGGAGAGGGGATGAGCTGCCAGACTTCAGCAGGAAAAGAAAAACCAGACAAATATTCCCCAGAGCTTCTGTCCAACCTGATACAGCGGGAATTGGGCTGGAAAAGTCCTGGATTGGGGGTATTTACAGTATTTACAGCTGCATTCGGGGACAAATTCCTCTCTGGCTCCAGGCTGAAGTGCCAGAACACCATTTCTGGATCAAAACACCATCCCAACACGTCAATATTCCAGGTGAAGACATCCATGGGAAGCCATCCTCACTGGAACATGGAGCTGTGAGAGCTTCTCCATGTCTGGCCCCAGACCAAAGGGCAGAACGACCCCGACACCCCCAAACTCCAAACCCCCCAAAACTCCACCACCCGAGGGGTTGCTGTGACCCATCCCAGGCTCACCTGGGAGGTTCTGGATGAGAAATACAAAGAGCAGTTGAGTGTCAAAAGGAAATCCCAGCTTTGATTCCCAGTTCCATAAAAATGCAGTGTTTTGGACCCAGGGAACCCAAGCGTGTGTGAGCTCAGCAGACAACAGTCCTTAATAACCAGGAGCTTAATAATCACAATGAAAAAAGATGAAGGAGTCAGACTAAAAGCCCTCAAAGCCCAGGCCAAGCCCAGCTCCTGCAGCCACAGACTCTGCCAAAGGCCCTTCTGCCTCTTGTTGAGAAAAATGAACTCTTTGCAACGCAGTGAAAAGAAGAAATATCCAGAACGCAGAAAAAGCAGATGTGTTGTTCTCTTAGAGGGGCAAGGAAATGTTTCGGGAGCAAATAAATAGCATATAAATTTTTAGAATTATTACTGATTTTATTTATGAGCATTTTAAATACTATTTTCTTTCGAGAGCAGGTTCATTTTCCTGTGTGGATTTTAGCTGTGCTCCTTTTTTTTAAGCATTGCTGGACAGGTGCTCTTAAGCAAAGACAATAAAATAAATGGGTGTTATGGAATCAGTTTGTGCTCCAGAAGATTCACTTAAAATCGAGAAATCAGAGTGGAAGATATTCATTATTAATATCTCAGCACTGTCCTTACTAGCTGAAGATGTATTTTCCTAAAGGATTGCCCTTAGAACACACCAATCAGAAAGGGATATTGCAAGTGCTATTTTACAACTCCTTTCCCTGTAAGAAACTCTCCATTACACATCCCAATATTTAAACAGTCTCAAAAATACAGTGCTGGAATTTGTGGAATAAAAACAGTCACTGAAACAGGTGCATGAAGCACTCAGAAAAGTCCAGAACTTGCTCACTGGCCATTAACACCTGAAATATTTTCAGAACTGAGCACAAATAAATGGTACAGATCCCACTTCCTCAATTCTGGCTCTTCAGAGAATCCCACACTGGTTTGGGTTGGAAGGGACTTTAGGGTTATCCAGTCCCATCCCTGCCATGGGACACCTCCCACTACCCCAGGGTGCTCCATCCTGGCCTTGGGCACTGCCAGGGATCCAGGGGCAGCCACAGCTGCTCTGGGCACCCTGTGCCAGGGCCTCCCCACCCTCCCAGCCAGGAATTCCTTCCCCATATCCCATCCAGCCCTGCCCTCTGGCACTGGGAGCCATTCCCTGTGTCCTGTCCCTCCAGCCCTTGTAAACGATCTCTCTCTGCATATCCATTAAAACCACAGCCAGCTTTGCTTCACACTGGATATTTTCTTGGCTTCTGCTTTAATTCAGAACCTTGCAAGTTTTGGAAACCCTTGTTGGAATCTCCCATTTCCGTGCTTGGTCATTCACTGAACTCCTCACTCAACTCTCACCACCTCCATCCTGTCCTGGTGAAACTCCAGGCAGAAGAACTCTGCAGGGCTCTCTCCAATGTGTGAGTGGAGAGAGCTCCCTGCACGCCTGCCCCCGATATCAGGAGGGTGTGGAGGCACTGAAGATCACTCAGATATTTTAATTACTCCCCCAGCTCAAAGGGGTTGTGACACTTCAGCCACCGCGGGCTCACCCAGCCACGCCCGAGGTCTCCCGGAGCTGCTGCAACACCAGGGGGAAACTGGAATTAAAAAGCACTCAGAGATAAAACCTCACAGCCTGCATCAGTGGGGAGATTGTTCAATTAGTGATTCCCAGAGCCTCCACTTCCCAGTGAAATTGCTGATGGAAAACACGACCTCAGAGTGCCTAAAGATCCCGGACGACGAGTTCTTGCTTTAACTCCCTATTCCATCCCTTACCTGCATGCTTACAGCATTTTGACAATTATATTCCCCCTTTTCTTTCTGGAATGGAAAACATTTAAGATCTTTATCTGATATCTCCTTTATTCCACTGCTTCCAGTTCCAAGGAAACCATAATTCAGCAGTGAAGCACAAACTGCTGTCCCTCATTCTCCTTATCGAGATCCTGCAGTGCCCTGAGACAGCCCAGAAATCACCAAAAATGGGCCAACAAATAAAATATCCCCCTCAGCCCAGCAGAACCAGTTAAAAACCCGCACTGCCCTCGTGTGCAGCACTCCATGCCCACGGAATGGGCTCTGCTGGGAAATATTTACCTGCCCAAAATTCCTGTGCTGCCCATGGCACCACGCTCCACGATCACGGAGTTTTTTTTTCATTTATGACAAAGCAGCTGAAATCTTGGCCCCTAAAATTCTGGGGGAAGGGCAAAAAACCCAGAACTATTTACAGGACAACAGAAGTCCCTAAAGCAAGGCTTTAAAAAAATTTAATTAAAAAAACTTAATACCTAATAATTAATTTAATTATTAATACTTAATAATTTAAGACCGAATTTCACTCTTGGCTCTTCTCCCTGCCCATCTTCAGGGATTCCTGCATTTCCCCAGCACTGCTGGGCTGGCAGTGACTTGGAGGGAACTGTTGTGATGTGCTCAGCTGGTAGCAGAAAGCAGAGCAGTGTTTGGGTAGAAAACTGTCAAGACAACAGCACTCGAGTGCAGGAGCAGGAATTCAGGATTTCCCCACTTGCTCTCGTCTCTCCCCACTCACAGCTGTGGCAGATGCATTGCAAACGAAGGGAAACACTCGACTGCAAATTTGAGAAGCTAAAAATTCAACAGAAAGCATTATTTCCTCCAATAATGCCCACTCCTCCCTCCAGCAAGGGCTGGAGCTGCCCACTGGTTCCATTTTCAGATGCTGAGAGCTAAATATGGATGGGAACTCCCATATAATTAATTCAGTTTTTCTCCATACTAATATCTTTATTAAGACTCATCTTCCTACATTAATTTGTTATTATTTTTTACAAATCCCCTGACTTTTATCAATATAAAATCCTAGAAAGTTGCATGGCAGTTAAAACACCAACCACGTAAGGGTCTGGTTCACTCAAAGGCTGTGAACAGGTGGAAAATTCTGATTTTAAGAGGTAAAACAACACCAAAAAAACCCCAAGCTGTGTCCAAGCAAGCACTGAACATTTTCCTTATTCTCCTCAGTTCTCATCTGAATAGAAGAAGAATCACTTTCCTTTCCCCAAAATAATAACAAGGGAAAATAAGGCAGAATGGGAAAAAGAAGCTGGAAATTGAAGTAACAACGATTCCTTATAATCTCTCCCAAGCAGGGAAAAGCCCCTCTGGATGTTTCTATGAACCCCAAATCACTGGGATATTTCAATTTGCTTTATTTCTTTATTTATGGGATATTTATTTGCTTGAAATAAGAAGAGTAGGTGCTTGCCATCCTGTCTAGGAGTGATTCCAATTTAATAAGAATTTCTTCCTCAGACACAAGACCCAAAAAGCTGTCAGATACTCTTCTGACCAAGGTTCTCCTGATTTTGTAATTCTAGGCTATATAAAGTGATTTTGGGGAGCAAATCCATTAATTTTTGTTTCCCAACAGTTTGCATGGATTTGATGAAACCAAAGCCTCCTAAACTCCTTCCCTTGGGGGTCTGCTTTTCCAAGGCCATGTTCCATTCCCAGTTTTCCTGACTCTATTCAACCAAATTCCTCTCCTCACCCTCAGTGATTGGTATTGTGCTCCTCCCTATTTAATTATATTTTACCATTTCTATTCTGTGCCTTTCACCAGGAAAAGCTCCCGTTCCAAGGAAGGAATTCAGGCTTTTTTTTTGCCAAATCTGCCGATTTTTTATCACTTTTTAACTTCTAGACCCAGAGTTTCTCCTATTTTACACTGCTAATATTTGAGACCACTGATGATCTTTATGTGCTGTCGTTATTGTGGTTCCCTTAATTTCCCTTAGCAGCAGCACAGAGGTTTTATTCCCAAATATTTTCACTCATTTCCATCCCATTATTTATGGATGTTGCCTCCCTAGCAGGATTTGGTTGCTGAATGTTCAACACTCTCACAGAGACTTTTTTAACCTTGTGAACCAGATGTTAACAGCAAGAAAAAGGTAAATAAATAAACCCCTACAATCAAATCCATCACCCAGCAATGCAGTTCCACCCTACAAAGAGAACAAATTCCACCACGCTCGCCCTGAAAATTACCTGGGAACTAAAGATATTATCTATGGAAGGAGAAAACAAAAGCTGGAGTAACAAAACTTGGTCCATGTGGTTAAAACATAATTAAAAGCTTAGGCAATAACCAGCTAATTGTGGGGATTCACAGGATTTTTTCCTCTCAGGAGCTATTTCTGAGGAGTAGCTGTTCTGAGTTGCTGGCACGGACACAGAAAACAGATTTAGCAATTAAAATACTTCAAAACAAAGGGAAAAAACAAGCCACAAACTGAAATATGAACACGAGAGGTTCCTCAGAACATCTTCCTCAGCTGAACTGCTCTTGAAAATTCAGTGTACAGGGGCTTTCAGCAGCTCCATCCCGGAAACTAATAGAGGAGAATTCCCAATATTCCTCTTCCCAGTTTTGTTACGGAGCTCAGTGCAGGCTGGCAAGTCACTTTTATTTTAAAAAGTTATTATTAGCACAGAATACTCAACATTTCACAGGAGTTTCGTGGCAAGAACATTCCCATTCTCCTGGAAATCCAAGAGAATTCCCCCCTCTGGATTAAACCTCACCCCTGAGCCCTGTGCTGCTGTGAGGGCTCAGGCAAGAGGCTCAGCAAAGGTTTATGCAGAATTTTAGGGAATAACACAAAGATAACACAAGCTGAGACTTCATCCTGAAGAAGAAAACATTCTCCAGGCTTTATCATGGATATTCAATAAATAATTCAATGCAGGCTGTGTATTCTGCAAGCACCAAACTACAGAAACAACTCGTCCAGCAGCAGAGAAAGGAACATTTCCCAACTTTCCAGCCTTTGCCTACACAGAGTTACCTCTTATCTTTTAGATAAGGAAAAACTTGTCACTTGAGACTTCATAATGATATGGCTCTAATCCTCCCAGCCATCCCCAGGGAGTGGGAATGCCAGGAGAAGGAGTCCCCAGGTGGGGTTATGCCCCTGTTCCTGTTGCTCCAGGGATGAGAACCAAACTGGTTGCTGATGCTGGGACCTTTCTTCAGGGGTTTGACTCATTTGTTCTGTTGCATTTGTGGTTTTGGGGAGAAATTCAGCTTGGAGCTGAGTGGAATTACAAGCTCAGGCTCTGATTAACACAGGAACACCATGGGAGCCTTTGGGAAGGGTGGAAACCCCAGCCAAGGTGGGAACCAAGGGGTTCCTGCCCCAGGGATTGTGTCCTGTGTTCAGTGGGACAGGGAAGCAAATTCCTAAGGCAATTCCAGACCTTTGTTCCGTGCAGAGAGCACAAAGTCCCAGGAACTGCATCAGGAAATGCCCCCTGTGTCAGCACGACAAGGCAGAAGAGCCACACAAGGACTGAGAGCTGCTTCTTGTGGCCACTCCAGGCAAGCAAAAATTAAACCTTTTTATCCCAGGGATGAGGAGAAACCCTTAAAAGTCATCACAAACCATGAGCAGAGCAACATCAGAACATTATTTGTCTATAACTCAGCTTTTCTATAATTCCATTCTGGATTTTAAAGGAGGAAGCTGAGGAAGGCAGAGCAGGTTCTTGCTCGGGTTAATGACACTTGAACACTTTGGTGTGACTCGGGTTTTCATTCCACTCAAGACATATACACCAGTACCATCTTCCAACACTTTGTTGAACCAGCAAGAGTCAATGAAATTCACATTTCTGAGCTGTTTCCCTTCTCTCTTTAACCCCCTCAGAGATGATAGCAGCAGCAAACCCATTTCCTCTCCAAATCTTCCCTGGTGAACAAACCAGGAAATCTCTCCCAACGCTCCTCCTACTGTTCATTCAACCATTTAATTACCACCTTAGGAAAATTACCCCAATAAAAGCAAGCACAGGCTTGGCATTCCCTCCTGCTGGCCCTGAAGAGGGTGATTTTGTACATTTTGGTACTCCTAGGATCCGCTCCAATCTCTGACACCACGTCTTTAACTCCAGCAGGAAAGAACTCATGGATCACCCGGACATGCACTGACAGGTGAGCCACAACATTGGAGCAGGGCAGGCTGAAGAAAACCTCCAGTTAATTTGGAAAAGTGATAAAAGAGGTGTGGGAACGTCCAGAAGTGAATGGATTTTATCCAGGAAGAGCGTGTGGAAGTCAGCAGAAGCAGGAGTTATCACAGGATGGTTTTGCCCAGAAAAAGGGAGATATGTTTTAGTTTACCACTGCTTTTTTTTCCCTTCCTGTTTTATTCTTGATTCTGCGGCTTTCAGCACCAAACAGGCGCACTTCTCACCAGGATAAACTCGAGTTTAACAAGGAACATTTAAAACCAGCACTGCACATTTCCAAGGATGGAAAGCTGGGAGAATCCCCTCGGGAGGCCACGTACCTGCTTCAGGACTCGTTTGATTACAGCTGCTCCCGATGCTGTTTGGGATCGCTGCAGCGGAGGGCGCCTGCAGTCTGGCCTGAGGTGGGTTGGGATGCAAGGAGTTTCCTAAGGCCATTCCCGGCTGGGGGAGCATCCCGCAGCTCCCGCTGGCCTGCATCTGGTTGAGGAGCCCCGCCAGGTGGTTGGAGGGGGCCGGGCCGGCGCCGGGGCCGAAGCCGGGGTTGGTGCTGGGGCAGGGCAGCCCCTCCCCGCGCAGGGGCAGCGCCGGGGCCAGCGGGGCAGCCAGGCCGCCCGAGCCCAGCGCGGGCTCTGCCAGGTGCAGCTGGGTGCCGGGGCAGGGCAGGGCGCCGCTGGAGCTCCCACAGCCCGAGGAACTATTGCTGCTCCCGTGGGAGCTCTGACAACTCATGGACTGCAGGAGCTGCGACATGGAGCTGATGGGGAAGGAGCTTTGACTTGGCTTTCTTATCAAATCGGACCCAGCTTTGGAAACCCCAGAGCTGTCCAACTGAGACTGCCTCAGCAAGCTCAGCACCGTGGTGGTCGGCTGCTTCCTTTTCCTCAGAGGATCCTTTTGCTGAGACATCAATTTATCTCTCAGTGCTGCCCGGCCACTCTGCCCTTCCGTGGTGGGGAGGAGCACGTTGGCAGCAGGAGGGAACATGGGATTTAAAGTGCTGTGTCCTTCGGTGCTGCCGCCGCTGGCAACAGGTCCAGAATTGCTACTGCTGTTATTGTTGTTACCAGCAAGTTTATTTTGATTTGCTAGCTGTGCTTTGGCTGCTGCTGAGAGTAAACTGCTCGCTGGAAAAGAGGCAGCGTTGTGCTGGTTCAAGATCTGATTTAAAGGCATTCCCAGCAAACCAGGCTGACTCTTCAAGGAACCGCTTCCAGCCGATGCAGCGGGAAAAACTGCATTGTTGGGAGGATTTAATACATTACTCATTCCAGCAATTAATGGGTTAGGGATGTCCTTGTATTGATTAAGCCCATCGTGCTTGGTGGAAGGGCTGGATGGCATAGACGGCCTCGGCGACCCTATGGTCGACCTCGGGGACCTGGGAGGGACTTTGATACCACTACAGGATGACTGTGGCCCTACTGGAGGCAGCAGGAAGTTTCCGTGATCGGACGAGGTGGAAGAAGAACGCGATCTTTGGGGAGAAGCCTCGATCCTTGCCATGCCCGATGCCATCATGTGAACGGGGGACGTCACCGGCGACGGGGACAGCGACGTGGACGCCGAGTGCTGAACCCTTTGGACGTGACCTCCATGGTTCATGTGGGCGGGTTTGACGGTGGGCAGGGGCAGGTTGCTGGGCAGGGGCACCACGGCGGGGGGCATGCTTACATTCATCACGGGTACCTGAGAGTGGACACTCGAGTGGAAAGTGGTGGGGTTCATGATCACGGGGTTCTGGGTCACCGGTTTGCTGGGAATCGGGTCCAGTATGCCAAGAGGATCCTTCTCGGATGTTAATGGCTTTTTCTGAAGAGCACAAGAAGGCGGTGGAGGGGGCG
>VZRR01013563.1:0-82626 GCA_013398015.1 Oreocharis arfaki | reverse complement strand
GGCGGGGGCGGGCTTGGGGGGGGTTTATGGTGGAACATTGCTCGCGGTATTTCCATACCAGCTGAGAAGTTACACAGGGGTTTTTTCATTACCGGGCTCTTGGTGGTCAGGGTGGGGGAAAGAGGTATATTAGTCCTTCCAGCCATTGCACAGGATGACTGTATGGGCGAGCCGTGGAGCATGACTGACGGCGGGGACAGAGGCGTCCTGCTCATGTGGATAGGACTAGAGTTGGGCGCTCCATGAAAACTGGGATTGTTCCTTGTGAAGACATCGGGGCTTCCGAGCGGGTCAGTCCTGGGAGAGATGGAGCCGTCCCCGTAGATCTGCGACCCCGACGACGCCGGGCTGGGCATCCCCCCGTGACTGCCGCGGTACGGAGACTTCTGCCCCAGTTCATTGCTCCCCAATCTCTGCCTGGGATAGGCAGGATGGAGCTCTGCTTGCTGGCTTCCAGCCATTTCTTGCACATAAAGCCTACCCATGGCATTAGATGCCCCCATCATCAACTTGAAAGGAGTCTTACATTCCGGCATCACAGAATTTGTAATTCCTTCATGTGATTTATTCCTCATCGACCTTGGAGTTGCTGCTCGAGTGGGAACTACCGGCGTTGCACCTGGTATGGGAAACACACCACAGTTACTGGTTGGAAATGCAGCGTCCCCACGTTTCAGGGCAAAGCTACTGAGGGTGGAAATACTCCCAACAGCTCAGGGAGCCTTTGGCTAAACTAATAAACCCTCCACCACCGAGCGGCCGCTGGAACGGTGCCTGTTTCCAGCTGCACATTCCACATCCCACAGAAATATGGACAATTTTAAACCTTTCCCTTTCCCTTTTGCCTTTTCCAACCACCACCTCGAGCGTCCTGCATCTGCAGCATCCCCCCTCTGGCAGGAGGAGCGGGATCGCTGTGGCAGGGAAAAGGAGCCTCTGGCACCATCTATTGAGGACAGGAGGAACAAAGCCCATCCAGCACTGAGAGTCATTTCCCACAGAAAAGGTCTTGTCCCAAATGCTGTCCCTGATGAGAGATCCCGAATGCTTTGTTTGTTCTCAGGATGAAAGCCTTGGGAATATTTGCACAGGTTGACATATGAACTTGTCCACACTGGAAAAATTCCCTGTAAATCCCACTTTTGAGGCTACACCTTCCTACAAGCACAAGATCACTTTCCACCTTTATTTAAAGAGATTTTTTTCCAATGTTTTACTTTTAGACTAGAAGCACGAGCAGCTCCAAGTCTGGGGGACTTTGTGCCAGTTTTGCTGCTCTGGGAATTTGCAATTCAGCTCGGAGTGCTTGGCATGCAGCCTCTGGATATGCAGAATTCAGCTGGAATTGGGAGCTAAAAATTCCATGTTCCAATGAACTCAGAGGTGCCTTGAAATTCCCCTACTCATCTCTCCTTCAGCCTGGTCAGATGGCACTGACAATCCTGCCTTCATCCTATTTGCTCCAACATGAGAGAAACAAACATTTCCCCTTCCCCAAAATACAACCAAAGTCTCATTTAGGGGGACAGAACTAAAGGCTGAAGAGCAAAATAAAATAATTATCAGAGGCCTCACCTTGAGTGCTGGAAATAAGCAAATGGTCACATAGCAGTGTGCAAAAATGAAAAGATCTTTTGCTTACAAAGAGATTAACTGGGGAATTTTCTTCTTTGCTTATGCACAAAAGTCTGACCGACAGAGAAGGCAAGAGCACATAAATATAAATTACCTCCTTAATTTTGCTAAGTTTTTGAAAACAGGAATGTAATTTAAGTACTACTCATTAAAAAAATGAAGCAGGGAAATGCAGAGTAACTTGGGAAATTGCACTGTTAGTTAAAAACAAAATTACACCGAAAACAATTTCCAAGAAAGGTTTTAAATCCTGAATTTCAATGTGAAAACGCAGGGGCACATCAGTACTGTGAGCAGCACGGGTATCTGAGCATTGTCTACTTATCTAAAATTTATTATTTCTCGATTTCCTTATCATTTTTCCACTTTGAAGCGGGAAGTGCAATTGGCCAGGTGCTATCACAGCAGTGAGGGGTGCAGAGAGCTCTCAGGCCTTTCCCCAGGAGCTGCAGCATCAGAGTATAGAAATATAAACTCAGCACCCTTCCCTCCTTTGCCCTGCCCACTGGGATTTGTAACTCTCCTTCAGAACCTGCTCTCGTGATCCTTACAAAGTCCCTCATTCCAGATGAATTTCTGGGTTTGGAGCTGTTTCAGTGCTAACTCTGCTTTCACTCCAGGTCTCAGGGAGCCCTCTCAGTTTTACCATGTTTTGATCTTTTGTCTGGAGAATACCTGTCAACTTCAGGCACCAACAAATTCCCTCATTTTTTTTACTGATGGGGATAATTAAAATGCTAATCCAGGTTGGTGGCCAAAAATAATCCTTGAGAAATGACAGTGGAGATCTCCTCTTGCTGTCTATTCTCCTTGACAATACAATTTCCCATTTAGCCAAGTCCTTAGCCACATCCTAATCCCTTCATAATCACTTTATTCTGCTCCTCTAATTTCCCATGTGACAGAATATCAGACATATTACTACAGTTCCAAAAGATGAGAGCTAATGTATTTTCTTTGTCTAGAACAATCTGATATCTTTTCCAAGAAAATCATGCTCTTAGTCTGGCCTGACCTGCTTTTACACTCATTCTCTATCTACCTCCATCTCTGATTACTCCCATTATTTATTCCTTCAATCTGCTTATTTCTGCACTCATAGTAAGACTTTGGGGGTGGTTTTGCATAGTGATTATATATCCCTAAAAAATCAGCTTATGGAATGATTCTGGCACGATTTCATTGTACTCACTTGTTCCACCACCAGGACTAGTTAGAACCAGTGAAGGATGTGGTGCTTCCATGCTTTTATGAAGTGTAGCCACAGCAATGATTTTCCTTTTGTGAATGCATAGTTTGGTGACATCTTCGTCCGCTTTAACATCTTCAGCAGTTCTCTGCTTCACAGCAGCTCCAGGATCAAAATTAAAGACCTGGCAGTGGAAATTGGCAGCGTTTAAAATAATGGCTACAGGCAGCAAAGTCACCAAATTCACATGAATTAGGATTTTTACATGGAGTAGAGAGGAATTTTCCTCTGTTCCTGACTGCTCCTACATTGCCCAAGAGATCCCTTGTCAGGATGTTTGGAAACAACAAAGTAAAAAATGAATATATTTATAATAACTGAGTCAGATCCTCTCCAAGAGGGGCTAAGGCAGAGGGGAGCCAAATTTTATATTTTAAGGTCTAACTTTGGGTGGACACCACTTATTTTAGAGATGATCTGAACAGAGATTGAGTCATCAGCATGGGCAGCTCATAAATATTATGGCACAGAGATCCACAATGATGCTGTGCTTTACCTTGGGAAGAACAAGAGGACATTCTAGGCCACACTTGCACGTTCCATCAGTCAGCAAGTAAGTCTTCACCTGCTCCAAGCAGGATAATAAAGACCCACTGGGACTGTAAAGGAACAGAAATGATGAATACGAGCTCTTTGATAGGTCATGACTTGTATTTGCTCACGAGGACAGTGGGGAAAATCACATTTCATATTTTTTTCTCATAGTACTTCTTGCTTTTACTCAAGAATCGAGATAATACTTACAAAAACCACCCCCCCCAACCACATTTTAAAGGAAACAATAAAAGTGTTGCAGCCAGGTCTCTTTGTTGCACAAAGTTTGGTGTCATTCAGCTAAAATTTTGACCTTCTCACTGAAAGTGAGAAATATTACACCAAGGAGCCAGGCCAGTGAGCTCCTGATAAACTGCACTCGGATTTCTCCAACTCCCACCAGAAAATCATTATCTCCACAGCCCAAAATAGGGCACTGGAAACTCTGTTATGGCAAAACCACTAATTCATAAGATGAAAAAAAAAGCCCTCGTGTCCCCAGCCTGTAACTTGCAGATTGCTCTTTATTGCTGGGCCAGCTGAACTGTTTATCTGGAATAAAACACTGGTTATTAATGGCAGCTGTAAATAGCCCTCATTCAAACAAAAACAACTCAAGTGGAATAGTTTGGATCACGAAAACATTCATGACTCAAAATTCCAAGCTATGACGAACTTTGGTACTTAGAATCCAACACATAAACACCTCATCCTGCACGAGAACCAACTCTCATCTAAAGCAACATCTGCAAGTGACATTTAAAGTTCTGCTGACAGTTTAAATAAGTAATTTCTCTGCCAGACATGCCCTGAAATAGTTATTTTTGGGAGAAGTGCTCAGGTTGAATATGTGTAACAGTGACAGTTTGCAGGGTGAGGAAGATGAAAGAGCAATCTAAAAATAAAGGTCCGGGTCTGGTGACTGGTCAGGAAGTCAAACCTTCCCTGTCTGAAATCCCTGGGGAGTAGAGGAAAACTGCTCTTTATTTTTATTTATTTTAATTAAAGCAGGGTCCTGGCTGATCCCTTCAGATGTTGCACCTGTCCTGATCATCCTCAGCCCAGGCAAACTCCACACTTGAGGATGTAACAGCTTCCCATGGGAGAATCCCAGACTGACGTTTGCTCTGGACCATCCCATTTACACCCAAAATCTCTCCAGACACTTTCTGTGATCATTAAAATCTGTTAAAAGGCATTCCCAGGAATATGCTCTGGAGTGAGGATGCTGTTTTATTTGCATTGGCTAAAAAAGGCTGCTTTTCCTGGGATAATTTTAGAAAAAAGAGCTTTTAAATAACCTTGGTGTGCTGTTTGCCTGGGCACACGCAACCGGTGCAAGCTCCAGGAGATTCTGGAGCCTGGAAAAAACAGGAGTGTGCTGACAATCAGTGAGTGTGAAGGAAGCTCAATCCACTGAATCTGTGGGATGTGGGATGCAGCATCCCCACTGCACATCCAGGCAGGGTTATTTGTCCACAAAACACAACCCAGTTTTAAAAAGGGCCGTTTTTCCCCTGTTTGTGCCTTGATCCTGGGCACAGCCGTAACTGCCAAGTCTCTTGTGTGTGCACGAAGTTATTGACACTTCTGTAACACACAGGATAATCCACAGCTCCCTCTGTAAGAAACTACCACAAAATCGTGGCATTCCAGGCTGGTTTGGGTTGGGAGAGACCTTAAAGATCTGCAGATTCCATCCCTGCCACGGGCAGAGACACCTTCCACTACCCCAGGCTGCTCCAAGCCCTGTCCAACCTGGTCCTGGACACTTCCAGGGATGATTTAGGCCCTCCTTAGCAGCACTATTTTGCTAAGAAAAGCCCTGAGAGTCAACTCAGTGCTTCTACCAGGTAATGAAAACCAGTTAATGAATGGATTTAATCTTGATTTAATCCAAAGCAACTGCTGACAGCTGACAGAAGACCGTCCGTGCTTTCCAAGGAGGCACAAACAGAGAGTCTTTATTCAGCTGGGATCATCTATTCCACTTAAATCATGTCAGATCTTAATATATCCACTAATTTTCCCTGGGATAGCTGTGGAGTCAATATTGTTTGACCTTTCCTCGTCTCCATGAACGCTGTGCATGCTGGCAGGGCAGTGAGCAGCTCGTGGAAACTCAATCCTGGAGGATTCAGCTGCCCCGGCAGAGCACTGAGGATGCTCCACGTCAGGCAGGAGATTGGATTATTGGATTTCCACCCTTTGCAACCAACACGTGCTGCTCTGTGCCTCGCACCAAACAGGAATGTAAAATACTTTGCTTCATCAGAACAGCTCAGAGGAGGCAACCAGAAAATTCACCAAAAAAAAAAAAATACATTGGAAAACTTGGGAGGAGGGCAGGAATAACATGAGCTTCCCCAAAGCTGTTGTGTAAAACTTCTTAGAGCTGTGGAAAATGAAGTTCAAAAGCTGGTGGGATCATCAGGTACACAAAAATACCAAAAAGCATTATTTTCCTGATGTCTGCATATAGAGATTACTGGGAAAAACCACACAAATCCACAACTTTTCCTTCCCCATTGACCTGTAACTGAGGCAGAGGCCCGGTGAACTACAGCTGTAATGAGAAATACAAGGGCAAGGTGGTTTCTCTTGGCCATGGGTATCACTACCATGGATTGGGCTTGATTCTGCTAATTGAGAACACAAACAAGATGTCCTGGAATGCATCTGATCCTTTATGGTGTGAAACTGGAGTGTGCTCTGGCTCATTACAGACTTTTGTATTGGTAATACACAAACTGTTGTGAGAAGTGGTTATTTTAATCACAGAACAGTGGAAGAAATTTAAGCAAATAACTGACTGGTAATCACGTAGACTTCTGTGATGCAAACCCAATGTCCCCACATTTTATAAAGCTAACTTTGATCTTTTTTCCAATAACATTTAATTTAGACTCTCTTTGTCTGAACACATTTATTTCATAGCAATTCCAATGCATTTCTTTGTGACCGTTCCAGGGAGAAGCAAAAAAAATCCAATAAGCTATGAAAATAAACAAATAAAGTACCTAAAACTTTGGATTTAGCTTTATGTTCCTGGGGTTTTTTTCTGCCTGAGAAATGTGAGGGATCCACAGAAGCTGGAGAACATCAGTGACAGCGAACACAGAACTTCCATGGGCATAAAAAAATGGGTTTGGAGCTATTGAGCAGTCACATAACTGAAATTTACTTCGAAAGAATCACAAATTCATGGAATGGGTTGGGTTGGAAGGGATCTAAAGCTCATCCAGCTCCCCAGGGACACCTTCTCCTATCCCAGGTTGCTCCAAGCCCCGTCCAGCCTGGCCTTGGGCACTGCCAGGGATCCAGGGGCAGCCACAGCTTCTCTGGGCACCCTGTGCCAGGGCCTCCCCACCCTCCCAGCCAGGAATTCCTTCCCAATATCCCATCTAAATCTCCCCTCCTTCAGCTTCCAAGACGATCTCGCCCTTGAAGAACAACTCCTTGAAGGTTTTGAGCAGAACAAACGAGCCGAGTCAGCAATTTGCTGCACGTTCTGGCCAAACTCCACCAAACACCAGCCCAGCCCCTGAGGTGACCTTACCTGATGTAGAGAACTCCACTTTGGTCCACCCTCCGCTGCCAACCAACGGGAACTTGCACTGCTGGTGGCCCTCCATCCGTGTCCCCTCCGTCACACTCCTTCCCACCATTCATTTTCCTGTTTCTGGTTATGAGTCTTCAAAGATATCAACAGTAAGGTGATATCCTTTTACTACATGTCATCCTGGCCTCCCAAAGCAGGCCCTGCAGCACAGCTTTCCCCAAATCCTACAAAGTGCATTGGGAGGCTCCAGCTCAGTTTGAAACCAAGTCCTTAAAAGTGGCCATTTTGGTTAATGAGTCACTTTCCCATTATAATCCACATTAAATATGCAATGTTTAACTCCTTATATATTCATAAGGATGAACTATATAGATAAAAATTAGTGCTTCCAACTTGGGAAATTCATAATTCACCAATCCTTTGTTACCTGTCAGAGAGGAGAATGGGGAGAAGGAGAATTTCTAGTTCAACAGCATGATGGCTCCAAGCTTGATGACTGTCTAAGATAACTTGTATTTTGTGAAAGCTCGTCTCATTTTTATAAATATGAGTCAGATCCAATACCTCCAGGTATTACACCCTTTATATGCCACATTCTTTTTGTTTTCTTTTTATCTTCTGTTCATGATCCAAGTTGTCTTCTCGAGTTTCTTCCCTGACTCCTTGGCTCCAATCGAACAGCCTGAAAGATACAGATGTGGGAAACACGTGAGCCATTCTCTCCAGCCTTTCAGCCCAGTTCAGTAACTCAGGGAGATGTTTACAGCTGCAGCCATTTCCAGAGCTTAAAATCAAAATTTTAAATGTCAATGGAACCATCAAAATAAGGCTCAGAGCAAAGAGAATCCTGCCAGCATTTTCTATTTATACGTGGATGCAATCGAGCTACGTCTTCAAAGCTACCAGAGTGCAACTGCTGGTAAACAGTGGATGTACAGTTTGGGTGAATTAAGGGATGCATCTTTTCCCTGAATATTTTCACATATGCTTCTGTTCAGAACTATCAGCAGATGACTAAATTAATGCCCTTTAAAAATTGTTTAGAAAACGGAATGAATTTCATGTGAAGGAAGCTGCTCCTAGGCTTTGATAATACCCATAAAAATGCAAACCTCCTGCATTTCGACTGACTTAAAATCATCATCTCACCAAACAATTGGGTAATAAAAAGGGAAAAGCCAGCAGCACTGACTGATCTCTGAACACCCATGAAACAATCTGAATATCCTCAGGAATAATTCCCCTCAGAGATTTCCTCTCATGACAGAAGTTGTGTCGTTCCCCCAAAATAGTTTTTTTTCAAGCTGACCAGGTGAGACTTAGTTCTTGACATTTTATTAAGGTGAGACAAACATGGAATATGAGATTTAAATAGTAAATACACCAGAAAAAAGCAACAATCCTAAATTCAAATATAGGATGGCACGGATGACTGCTGTAGTAACATCATCAGGAGGTTTTATTTGGAATCAGGTGTCAATCCTGCCTTATTCCCAACACTAACATTATGCCAACATGTTAAAACTTAATAAATGTTATAGACCTGACTGATTTTAATAAGAAAAGGGGTTTTTTTTTAAAGCCAGAAACGGAACATAAAGACATTTCAGCAATAACACCACATTACATCTATATTTAACAGTAATAACAGCTCCTTCCTTCAAGACCACTAAAGGAAGACTACAGAGGCATAAATATAGTCCTGGAAAATGTTCCCTTAAGTACCCTCATGCAGAACATTCCCTTCAGAAGTGCTGCTTAGAAATGAAAAGTTCCAAATGCTCCAAAAAGAAAAAAAACAAACCTTCACCAGGGTATTTCCAAGAAGGCTGTGGATAAAAGGAGCTGGTTGGACAGACCCCCTCGACTGAGGGGCTGGAATCTAAAGAGCAGGGAGTTGGCCAAAGGTTGGAATCCGTGATCTCAGAGGCTTTTCCCAACCTTAATGACTCTGATTCCAGATTTTCTGCAGGGTGAAGGCTTCTGGAATGAGCTGGCAACTGTTCTGCAGGGACCTGGCTCCACTTTCCCAAGCATTCCAACGGGATGCAACCCTTGGCCAGGCAGATGTCAGGAAGGGACAAGGGGCCTGGGGAGCTCCTGCCCCCGAAGGTCACAGCGGATGTCCCACGGACACCTCGTGCCACGTCTCCTTTTAGAGCAATCTACCCTTCCCTCTCCCAGGCTGGAACACAGAAACAGGATTTGGAGAGCTCTTGGCAACAGTTCAGAGCTCGCTCAGCTTTTCAGTTTTCAGAAATTTGGGGGTTTGAGTGGTTTTATCCTGATTAAGGAGGGAGCAGATGAGAGGAGGCCGGAATTTACCTTACTGCTGAAAGCTGCACTGGCATTTTTACTGTAGGTCCCATAGAAGGCTAAAACAGGTAAAAAAATTTCCCTGTTACTGTGAATTAAGTGAGAATTAACCTTCTGTAATACAATAAAACCAGAAAATTCATGAATTACTGGGAGCACCCAGTGCAGGGGAAGGTGCTCATGCCTCAGCCCAGCCTCGCTGTGGCTCATGGTGCTATTCAGGGCCATCGTGAGCAAATAATATCCAGGAATTGCTTTTTTTTTTTGCAAGAGACACCTCAAAGTAACTTTTTATTTCTGCAGGGCCCTGCCTCAGGTCCCATTCCACCTCCACCACAGGATTATCACCATCTAATCAGATAAACCTTTGTCTGGACTGCGCCTGGACTGAAACAGGACTGAAAAGAGCTAAAAAATTCACGGAACTGTTCAAGCTGTGGAAAGTATTTAAATATTTTTAGGAAAAAGAGCAGGGTCAAGTGGGATATGGGGGAGAAATTGTTCACTATGAGGGTGGGGAGGCCCTGGCACAGGGTGCCCAGAGAAGCTGTGGCTGCCCCAGGATCCCTGGAAGTGTCCAAGGCCACGCTGGACGATGCCTGGAGCAACCTGGGATAGTGGGAGGTGAGAATTAGAGGATCTTTAAGGTCCCTTCCATCCCAAATCATTCTGGAATTCCATGGTTCTAAATCCCTCCAAGTACAAAAATACTTCAACCCCCGCACTCCCCTAAGCAGGAGCAGGGACCAGAGCTATTCCCAGCTCCCAAATTTGACCTGTTCTGTGCAATTTTCTGTGCTGGGAGGACATCCTGAGGTGCCAGGGTGTGATGAGATTCAGGAAACAGGGCTAAGGCTCCCTGGGAGCTTCCAATACCCACCCAATCCGTGTTTTATAGGAAATGCTCATGGAATGAGATGTTTTTCCCTAAAATCCAGCACAGTTCCACGTGGATTTCCACAAAGTAAAGCCCCCAGTGCACGCAGTAACCTCTGGATGTTGCTCCAGGCAGGAATGGCATGGATACGAGGTGCCCATCCATATTTCCATACTGAAATCCATCATAAGCCACACATGGAAAGTTCTTGGGTGTTCTTTGAATTAATTAATTTAATTACACCACACAACTCAAAGCTCTACTGGTCCAGAGATTTACAACTCAACAGGACAAGAGGAGACTGCCTCAGGCTGGGCCAGGGCAGGCTCAGGTTGGACATCAGCAGGAATTTCCCCATGGAAAGGGTGGTCAGGGGCTGCCCAGGGAGGTTTGGAGTGCCCATCCCTGGAGGGGTCCAAGGAAGGGCTGGAGGTGGCACTCAGAGCTCTGGGCTGGGGGCAAGGTGGGCATCGGGCACAGCTGGGACTCCATGGTCCTGGAGGGCTTTTCCAACCTTCTCCTGGGATTCCATGACTGCAGAACCCCCCCATCTCCTCATGTCCCATTTGCCCCTTCCCCATCCAAGCACTCTGTGAAGTACTTTGGACTGGGATGCAGAGGAGCTGGATTTTGGACCCAATCCAAAGCGTTCTGGACACTGGAATGAATCCAGAGGCCTGATGTTCATCAGCCACGTAATAAATCCCTCCCTCAGTAACCTCCTAACAGCTCCAGACAAGGCCTGTTATCTCACCACGAGTAACACAACTTTCCACACCCAAAGCAGTGCCTCCTTTTTGCCCCGTGCCAGCACATGATGTTCAGATTTCATTACAATATTCTTCACAAGATTTCACTGGAGAACTATGCACTACTACATGGAATTCTTCCCCCTCCCCCACTTCAGCCCCCTCGACCCCTTCCCCTCACGGAAAATATCTCCTTAATTTTCATCTGCTGGAAGTGTGGTTTCAATTTTTAATGGTGCTCTCTCCCTTCTTGAAATGTTGGATTTCAGGCAGCCTCTTCGCACACTCAGCTGTTAATATTTACTTTAACAATTTCTTTAGTCAACTGGGAAAACAGAAAACTCGATAGGATGGGAAAAGAAATTTAAATGAGATATTAATTGTCTGGATTCCAATCTGTTACATACAATATGAATAATATTTATTTTAGCAGTGAGTGGACGTTGAGCCAGTTAAGACAAATTTGGACAGGTTGACATTGCAAACCATGGAATGGTTTGGGTTGGAAGGGACCTTAAAGCCCATTCTGTCCCACCCCCAGGGACACCTTCCACTACCCCAGGTTGCTCCAAGCTTCTGAGTAATAAATCTTTTCTCATCAAAATATAATTTAAATCTCTCCCTTATCTTCCAATTACTTTTGATGCCCCGTTACTTTTTTCTTACATGAACTTTTAAGTGCCCAACGATTCCATGGATCACAAAGGGGCTCCACAATCCCTGCCGGGCTCTCTGAGGCACAAATCCCAGTTCCCACCTATGGAATGGCCACATTTGGAATACAAAGCTTTGCAAACACTCAGAACAAACACCAAACGCTGCTCAGAGACACAAATCACAATCTCATTTTCGAGGCTTTCCTTTCTAGCACTGAAAACCCTCCAAAATGAGAAATGCTCTCAAATCACAGTCTTGGGGTTTCAGAACTAATAAGAAATTTTAGCTTCTTCAAAAGCATCACTTCCAAAGCACTCAGTGAAAAGGAGTTTTTATTTAGTTACCACTGGCACATTATTAATCTGTTTAAGTCTATCAAAGCAATTAGCCAGGATTCTCCTGTATCATCTAATTAGATACAAATGTTGCATCATTTTTTTGGGAATGCTTTCCCAGTTTGAAAAGCAGCATTCTCCTGACTAATTAGATCAGTGGTGAATACTTTATGAGGGCCTATTTTTAGGCCAGTGATTCAACAAACAAAAGTGCCTGAAGTAGGAAGGAAACCTTGAATCCTTCAGGATCCTCTCCTCGGGGTGGTATCCAGGACATGGCACAGCTCTACTCATGATTTACTCATGATTTACTCATGATAAACACAATATACTCATGATATGCTCCAGCCTTCAGGTTGAAAACACATCTCATTTGTAAGTACAGAGTATTAAGAATATTTTGCCACAACCAGAAGACTGCCCTGCACTGAATGACTTAATTGAGCATTTTAAATTGCCCCACTGCCAGCTCACTTTATACCAGTCCAGCCAGCTCTGATATTGAGTTATTTCCAACTTTTAAAGCAGTTTTATATCCAGAACAAGGTTCATATTCTCATATTTTATCTCACTTTTGACGCTGTGGAATTTTTTCAGATTGGAATTGAACAACTCTACAAAATAATCCCCTGGAGGTGTCCAAGAACACCTGGATGCAGCACTCAGCCCTCTGGGATGATGACAAGGTGGGGATTTGCCACAGGCTGGACTCAGTCTTGGAGGGCTTTTCCAACCTGGATGATTCTCTAACAGCAATTTGGATGAATTCACTCAGAAATAGCAAAAATCCAGCAAGACTCCAGGCCCCTGTCCCTGCTCTCCACACCCAGGAGCTCCCTGGATGTGTCCCTGCTCCCAGCCTGGTTTCCCAGCACGTGGTTGGACAGAACCCCCTGGCATTTGTTTTCCCAAACATCCAAGACCAAAGCAGCCACTTCAGCCCTGCTGTTTAGGAATCTGCACTGATAAAACATCGTGGAAATGATTTCCATGGAGAAAGGCTGATTTATGCCCACAGAATCCAGCTGATTGTTAGGAAATAGGAATCCCTTTCCTTGCAGCATTTTGGATTGGGGTGCCAGTAATTAATCAGCTGTAAATCTGATATCCTTCCCACTGATGTCCAGGGAAAAATCAGAGTATGCTCAATTTTGGAGATTTAATCGTGCCAATAAAGTCATCCAAGGCAATGGACAACTGGGCTGAGCTGGGAAGGAGCAGGATTCTCTCAGCAGCCCTTATGGAGAGCAGCAATCCCTAAAATCTCCCAGGATGACTTTGCACCCATCTTACTGAGCAATTCCCAGAGCTGGCAGCAAAGAAAGAGGCTTCCAAAGAAAGAATGGATGAAATCCATCCTCTCAGGACACACAGATCTCTGAAAGGCTTTGCACAAAAAAAAGAGGCAGGAAACAAAAGGATTCTGGTTTTAACCCTCATCCCTGGCTATTCACTATGGATTTATGAAATCCACCCCATGGAAGGACACCCAGGAGTTTGGATGCTCTTCCAGGCCTTCCAGCACATGAATTTTTTTCCTTTCCAAGGGAAATAGGTCAGAGCTGTGCACGTGACACAGACCTACTTTGTGTCAGCCATGGCAGCACTCAGATATTTACAAAATTAAGGCAAATATTCGGTGTGCACCAGAAATCAGCTTGGAATGATGCCACTGTTATCCAAACCTTCCCCAGGGAATATTATAAAATGGAATATTACAGAGCAATATGTTCATGAGAAGTGGAGAAACTTCACATCTGCTTTATTTTCGGGGAATTTGGATAAAGAAATGAGGAGTTTTCTTTTAATTCTCACGTTTCAGGCTTCCAAAAAGCTGCTATTATTCAGCAGAGTTCTGCAATGCTTTTATAATGAAGATTATATGAATTTTAGGAATTTTTGATAGAGAATGTTCCTAAAATATCTAATAAACAGATGTGGAAAGTGAGGAGGAAATAACTGTTTGTAAGTGTTCAGTTCTGCTGTACATTACTGATTTAGAGGTTACCAGGGAAATGGAAATTTGGGAAAATAAAAGATTTAATTTAAAAGAACAAAAAAAATTTGAATGGAACTCTTTCAAAAACTGACCATGAAAATTCAATTATATTTTAGACAAGCAATTAAAAAACAGGGGAAAAAACCAAGATTCCTGGAAATCTGGGGAAAGGCTCTGAGTGCTGGAATAACAATTATTGAACAGCTCCAGATCTCCATTAATTTTAGGAGGAAAAAATGAAGCAATAAATGGCCAAAATGAAGCCCCATCCTCCCATGTTTTCCATGCAGAGGTCTCAATGAACAATCCCAAGCTCCTTTGTATCAGACACCTGAAGTTGAGGACGGAGCAATATTTCAAGAATTTGAATAATTCAGCCTGAGTTCCTGTGCAGGAGAATGTCAGAACTGTAGCAAGATTGCAAATTAAACCCATAAATTATGCTTTTGTGCCAAAGTAGTAATCACGTGCCTGTACTATTTTTAGAGCCTTGGAATTTTTCTCTCCAAGTGCTCTTTTTTCAACTGTTTATTGAATTACGTAGCTCTGCTCAGCAATTTCCCTGATGAAAATACACTCAAGGTATTAAAAAATAGATGGGAATGATAAAAATCAGCTCTTCAGACACCTCAATGCAAACCCTCCTGCCTTATCTGGCATAAATGGAATAATATTGGAGAGTCTGGACTGCCTCTGGACCCCAGGATGCTACAAACCTGATTAATCTCTCCATTAGCAGATAATTATTTACTAATTGAATGCAGAAGTATTTGGAGAATTTGGCCCCACTATTTTATTTGAGAGAGTTTTCTCTGTTTTGTAAAAAAAATAAAAGGATGCAAAAGTTCAAGGATATTTAAAAAAAAAGTGGTTTTAATCCTTTTAAATGCCAAATGTTTCCTTCTTGCTACAGCAGAGATTTATTAGTTACAAGCTTAATCATTTTTAAATCAATCTCAATGAAGATTTGTATACATGACCTTTCCTGCTCCAGCCCCTTCTTCTCCTCACACTGCTCTGAGTCAGCTCTTTCCTGAATTCACCATTGGATTCCAAAATATTCCTGCTCACCCTGCCCTTAAAACATCACCTTGGTTTTGTTATGAAACCAGTAAGGCCCATGCAAAGTAATTTAATGTATTAATGAAGAGTAGAGAAAGGGATTGAAATAAAAATGAAAATATCCTGACCTTTTTCCTCATGAAGCATTAGATTGAAGGTGGGTCTGTTCATCTTGTTCACTCCAAGCTGGAAAATAATCAGTTAAAACAGGAAATAAGCAATAGTGAGCAACACACTCCACTTAGGACATTGAGATTTCAATGTTAAACGGTTCTTAATTATTTCTTCATATTTATAAACACTTAGAAAGGTTCCTTAGGAGATTATTTCTCCTTTGAAATGCTGGAAGAACTGTTTCCACTTCTTGGTTTGTACACATTTCATTTCTATCAACTATGAACATTTCTATCAACTATCAGCATGGAAAAAAAAGAATCTAATATTTCACAAACTGCTAATGGATGATTTCTTTTTGCAAAATTAACCTGGCTCCAGCTTCATCTGAATTCTGGCAACACAGATCATCAGAATTCTTGCCTGTCCACACACCCCCCACTACTTTTAAACAAGATTTTGTGCTTCAGGAGTGTCTGGCTCACTCAGAGATTTACTTTTCAGCAGGCCAAGGTATTTTTAGCACACTAAAAGGAGCAAAGTGCCTCAGTGTTGGTGTCTGTGTATTTTGGGGATGAATTCTTACATAACAATGATCAGAAGTGCTCACACCACCACCTTAACAAGGATAAATTTCCTTGGCCAATAAAGTGTGAGGAGTGGAGTCTGGCTCCTGGCAAATGAAACAGTTGATTTTAGGATAAAACATTCCCTGCTTCAGAGCAGGGCTTGAGAAACGTTCCTTGGAGGGGATTTGCCATCCAAACATGACAAAATTCTCTTTATTGCACAGCAAAGTGGCACCTGGTGGTGATGCTCAGCTCTGCCCTGCCAGGTATCCCTGGCTTTGCTCTGGAAAACCTGATTTTCCTGCAGGAGAAATACCCCAAAGCAGACACAAAAGGTTTGATTCTCTTCAGAAGGAGCTAAACAAAAGGGTGAATCACAGTCAAGCTTGACAAGCATGAAGAGAATTCCACCAGCTCATCAAAGCAGGGGAAAGAAAAATGAGAATAAGGCCCACAGGAACCCAGAAATTAAAACCATGTGGCCCTTTAAGGATGCAGCACATCCAAGAGTTTAAGAACAAAGCTCCAAAAAAGATAAGAGCCTGGAAAATGCTCTGCTTCATCCCAACTGAAGGGCAAGACATGGAGCCAGATCCTAACTCACAACTCCAACAGTTCTTTATTCTCTGAAAGTGCCCCAAAAAAGGGCTCTGGAATTGCCTAACACAGATATTGAGGATGTTCTGCTCCAAAAAGTGAATTATTGGGGAAAATGTGGGCAAAGAACCACTCAGGCACCTCTTCACCACAAAGTATTTATGATTTGTGCTGCAGGTATTCATTTCTCATGTTCCACTGCACCATCTCCTGGACTCCTGAATCCATGGAAATCAGTGGGCAACATCCAAAGGCTGCAGAACCTGAATTCCACTCTATTTTAAATAAGAGTTTTTCAATGCATTTTGTTTAAGAAAACAAAGGTTCATTTTTACTGCACACCTTCAGCTGAAGGGTGTTGTCAGGAATAGAAAAGGTTTGCAGGGAAAGGAGACAAAGTTCATCCCAAAATTAAAGTGACAGAATTAGAGAAACTGAGGATGTGAATGAAGGAGGGATCTGAGGAGAGCAAAATGCTCAGCCCGTGGCCAGTGGGGAAGGTCGAAATTATTGAAATTGTCTCTGGAAGCTCCTTTCTTGTGTGTTTTTAAAAGTTTCCTGACAGTTATAGGTAAAATATCCCAGTTTCCCATCCATATTTGCAGTCAGATGTGAGGTAAAACAAAAAACCCCTTGGCCTGTTTTCAGTTTCCATCTATCCTAAATCACACTTGGTGCAAACTGAACTTGCTCTTTAATTTTTTTTTTTTAAATCTACAGAGCAACCCCCACCACTGCTTTGATAAAACCCTCTTATCTCTTCTTTCTGCCCATCCTACAGTGTTCCCTTTTTTCCTACAATAAACAAACCCAACCCTTTCAGCTGTTCTTTAGGAGCCCTGATTTCTAAATCTGGCACGGGCTGGTTGCTCTGCTTTGCATTCCTCTGGCTAACACCAATTTCAATGAAATTTATTTATTAAAATCGTTTAAATACACATTAAAATCTATTTAAAACATGATTTAAAAAGAAATAAGGAATCAATACTTTAATATTTTAAATATTATTTTCATAATATTATTTTTATAATATTATTTTTAAAAATTATAAGGGAAGGTCCAGTATTGCAAAACACCTCCTGCCTTTGATCTCACCAAGAGCAAACACACACCAAGAAAATCTGGGATATTTTTAAGGAGTGAGGAGATTCCTATGGAAGGAGAATCCCAGAATGGTTTGGGTTGGAGGGACCTTGAAGCTCATCCCAATCCACCCCTGCCATGGGCAGGGACACCTCCCACTGTCCCAGGCTGCTCCAACCTGGCCTTGGACACTTCCAGGGATGGGGAATCCACAACTTCTTTAGGAATCCTGTGCCAGGGCCTCCCCAACCTCACAGGGACCATGAGATTTGCAGAAAATTCCACCAAGGAGTTTTGGGAGCTCTTGTGCCTGCTCCATGTAATCAGAGCGACAGCTCTCCAAAAAAGGATCCCAAATGAGCTGTGAACATCAGGGATTCTGTGGGAATGCTGCCCACCTCAGTCCAGAGGTGATCAGACAGAATTCCACATTTCCTCTGAAGAAGGAAGTCCTCATAAGAATGAAAATGTGCTTAAAATTCTTCTTTTGATCCAACAAATATTGTACAGCCACTCCAGTGACTCGCTGAGATGCCCAACACACTACTGTAGATGAACCTAATTTTATTTAAAAATAAAACCACACCCATTCCTTCAACTGGGCCACTTCAGATTAGGGATCTCTTCAGCCTTTTCTGGAGGGATTTAAAAAAGCTTTGGAGAAATCTTAAAGCTATGGAATTAGCCTGGTATTTATAGCTCCGTTTCCAAGCGTGTTCCTTGAGCTTCCTAGGACGTTCTCTTGCCCATCTGCTGGTTGTTGACATGGCATAACCTTGTATTTTGAGTAGGGAAATCTGTGAGAATAAGAGCATTTGATTTGATATTGTGCTGGAGAGGTCTGGCTCCATCTCAGGCAGCGACACTTTGCTACTCCAACATCATCCAGGGCAGGAACGGTGCTGCAGCTTTTCCAGCACAGAGAACTGGAGTTCTATTGTTTCATTATGTCAAAATCTATTACTCCCAGTTATGACTAATGCTCCATATGAATCACAGCAGCACAAAATGGTGCTTTTCTCCCCGTTACAGTGCTGTGCTTCACATGCTGGTTGGACACAACCTGGTAAAGCGAGGTCAGGAAAGTTTTTTCTTTGTTCTCTTATCAAAAAGTCCAAGTTTGGGTGCGCTGTCTACCTTCCACCAAGGCATGAACTGCTAAACTGTTTCCTTTTCTACTTCAGCATCTCCAAATGTTGAAGATGCCTGATCTTCTGGTTATTTTTCTAATGCTGCCTCAAATATTTTGTCTTGAAACTTCATCACCGCAGCGTAAAACTACAAAATAAAAATAATTCCAATTTCTCAGCGCAATAAAAGCATCGATTTACTTTGGAACACTCACCTACATTGCTTCTCATGGTCTTGCTTCAAGTTATCTTGGGGATCTTTTAGGCTTTTTAAAATTCCTGCTGCACTTTGAGCTTTGCTTTAGACAGTCTCCTGTAGTGCTCTCGATGATGGGCTATGTCCATCGGGGCCGGCTCCTTGCCTCCCTCCACCCCTCATCTGAGGAACTCCTGCACCCCACTTACATCTGCTGAGACAAGCACAGTATTTCAATTAAAACAATGAGCCAAATGTTTTAATTCCACTTTTTTTGATTGCTTTGCAAGCCCCTACACAATTACTCTGTCGAATAAACAAAGGAAGGTTTGTTTTTAAGGAACGGCTTTGACTGGAACTGAAGATGCCTTTGGGTTGTACTGACCCACACTAAACCCCTCCAGCTAAAGACAAAAAGCTGAGTTTCACAGTTGTGATGCTGCAAAAGGCCTCGCTGAGGTAGAAAGTTCCACCACAGATGAGCTATAAATGAGTCTTGGCTCAGGCACAGGACACTGGGGAACCCCTGGCTGGAGCAGAAGCTGTTGGATCCCGGAATCCCAGAATGGTTTGGGATGGAAGGGACCTTAAAATCAGCTCATTCCAGCTCCTGCCACGGGCAGGGACACCTTCCACTAGCCCAGGTTGCTCCAAGTTGCACCCAGCTTGGCCTTGGCTCATTATTCCCTAAGATCTGCCTGTTCCTGAGCCATTTGTGTCCTCCCCAGGCTGCTCCAGAGGCTCAGTCCCTCCAGCACTGATCGCCCTGCTGGAACCCCCCAGACCTGAGAGGAGCCAGCAGCCTGCCCAGCAGCTGGAGTCCATGAATTGGATTCTTCTAGAGGTGAAATGGATTGGAGCTCATTAGGTTGAAGGCATATCCCAAAGAGTTCATGGAGCCTTTAGACCCTGAGAGCCTGAGGACTCACTCAGTTGGGCATCAAATTCCCAATTATTGGGGATTTCACATTTTTTCCAAGATAAATCTTCATTAAAAGCAAATGGAACATCAATGATTTTTGAGCCCTTCAGAAAACGGAAATTATTTGTTCTGATTTTCAGATCACCTCTTTGGAATGTCTTTTAAAGCCATTTATTATCACACTGAAGGTCTGGGCTGTTGTTAAAACCTTCTCCTGTCACAGAAAACCCTGATCCAAAACAGGAATGAAGAATTTCAGATAAGCCAAACAAACAGGGTCACAACACAAAAGTCACAGAGTGCACTGGCTGTGAAACCAAATAGAGCATTTCCCATGATGATTTAAATATCTTAGTGAAATTTAGAAGCTAAATCTGCAGTTTGGATTCACTGATTTCATCAGTATCCCCAATTTAACTGAGTTTTCAATTGATCTTCCCAATTTAAGGGCAAAATTAGGGCCCATAATTTTGTAAAAAAGAGCATTAATGACTCTTGGTTGTCTCCAACTGCATTTCCCAACCTGGCAGAGCCTTTCAGGAACAGGTTTTTTCACAGGCAAACACTTAAAATAAAAATGATTAACTCTGTAAAGTTCTTCCCCAACCAGTATCACTTTAAAAATGACACCCTATAAAATGAGGACTATGTATTTAGATTTTCTTAAGCACTGGGGCACTAGAAAACTTCCATGTTTAGGCTCCAGAGAGGGTTTACCTGTTTTTTAATACCAAGTACTAACAAGGAACATTCAGCCCATAGATATGATTGAATACACAGATATTATTGAATAGAAGTATTTCAAAACACGACCATTTTAAGCAGGTTATTCATATAATTATAGTTTATCTTCACAGTAACAAAAACAAATAGGAAGATTGTATAATCTACCATTAAAGAATTTGCATAAAAATATATTTGAGATCACAATTCCACTATGGATGAAACGTTCTTCACATAAAATAATTTATTAATGTTTAAACACATTGAAAGGTATTGACAAGAGACATTTTTATGAAGAATTCCCCTGGAGCATAGAATGCTCATCACAGCAACCACTGTCAAACTGTAATTTACTGGAAACTATTCCAATAGATGGATGAAAGAGCCCAAGAATAAAACCTAAGTCATAGCAGGGCTTAAAAAATCTGGGTCACGTGGCCAGGGCTAAGGACTAGAGGAGCAGCAGGGAAAGGAGCTTCCTCTAAATGCCTCAAGAAATCTACAGCAAAGCATCATAAGAATTAATTTCAATGAATAATCTGATTTTTAACTTAGTAAAATTGAATAGCAACAATAAATTAATGATAAAATTGTCTGTACTGAGCGTATGGAAATGGATTTACACAGTGATTACAGAATTTGGGGTTTTTTCTTTGATTCCATGCACATCCCTAACAATAAACTTCCCAAAAAGTTGCAGGAATCCAGTGGTGGCTTTATTTCTGGGGAAGACACATCTGTTTTTTCAGAGCTTTTTGCTGCCTCCTTCCTTTGTGAGCTTCCTATTTACATAACAAGTCTGTGCTAACAGATTAAAAAAAATCCTGTCCCCATCTAATCTCTCCAGATACAAACAATATTCTTACAACTCCAGTATTTGGGGGATCTAAAATTAAAGATATTTTTTTTATGAGGAAATACGAAAAATACCAAAACCTGTTATTCCAGTAAGAGCAACAAATTGAACTTTTTAATTGTGTGCTGTCACAAATGAGTAAAAAAGGAGGTGGCAGTCAGCCAGTTCTCTTTTTACTTTAGCTGGGATTTAAATGCATTTCTTCTAAATCAAACAACTTGATTATTGGCTGTTTCTCAGGTTATTTTTCTTATTTACTCCGTGGCATAACTGAAAACCTCTCCTCCAAATCAGTCAATTCCAAATCAGAGCCATGAGCTCCATGCTGGAAAACAAAAGCAGCAGCTCAGAGACCTGTTTGGGAGCATCCAGTTCTGCCTGATTTTCTTTACAGTAGTTGTTATTTTAATTTTGTTCAGTGAAAAAGACACATAAAATTATATTTATTAATTGCATTTTCTTTCACTTCAGAGAAATCAGAGAATCCCAGAGTGGATGGGGTGGGAAGGGACCTTAAATCCCATCCATTCCCACCTCTGCCATGGGGACACCTCCCACTATCCCAGGCTGCTCCAAGCCCTGTCCAACCTGGCCTTGGACAATTCCAGGGAATGGGAATGCTCAGCTTCCCAGAAAGAGAGGCACAGGGAGAATTCACCTACCTGAAATCAGGAAGACTGGTGGGTGTAATCCCCCAGGATTTGGTGGGTCTTGGAACTTTTGGGAAGAATTAGAGAAGTGCTGTTTCTTCAAGTCTTTGTGTTTTCTGCCCGTTTTGTTGCGATAAATCCTCTTCTTCCTGCAATAAAATACAGGTTGTACTAAAAGCAGATTTGCAGAAAGGCAAATTATTCCTAATTTCCCTCTGGAAGGATCTCTGCCTTCACTGCCCATACACACAGAATCAGGAGAATTCCCTACAAGCCCGGGTAGGCTCCAGGTCTGGCTGTATCCTCCCCTGCTTTACACTTGTGGAGAATTTAAGGCTGTAAAAACAGAGCCCACACAGCTGGAGAATGGAGAAAAGGACTTGAAAATGAGATATTCTTGAGAGGATCCACCACAAAACTTCAGAGAACTAAAATAGCAAAAAGACGCCCAGTTTTGCTTATTTATATACACATCTCTTTTTATACACACTCACACACATGGACATTTCTATAAATTAATATAAAAACCCCCAAAGTAGTTTAGAACCACTGAAAGTAGGTTAGAGACTTGGAGACTTTTTTCCCCTTAAAATGCCTTGTAGATTTTCCCCTTAAACCAAGCAAAATTCTGTGACTTGAACGTGTGATGGCGAATCACGACCTGGGCCTAAGCAGGGCCTTGAATTTCATTTTATTCCTACAACCAGCATCAAAAGTGGGTGAAAATAGGCATTATATGTGCATGATCATGCTTGGAGCAACCCCAGGGCTCGCAGGATTTTCAGGTTTCCCCAATTCAGGCTCAATCCAGAAGGTCTGGCCTAAACCAGGGCTCTGCTGTCCCCTCAGCAGGAAGCCCGAAAACCCCGACGACACCAGATTTTCTCCTTACTCCTCCATCTTCCTGGAGTTTGTGGGAATTCCTGAGGAGGGAATTGCTGAGGTGTAGCCCCCTCGCTGTGCCAGAGGGCACAACTCATCCCTCTGCTCCAAGGCTGCTCCCTGTGTCCCTCCTGGATCAGCCAAGGGAGCCGATTTGTGTATTTCTGCTGGATTAAGTCTTAACCCAGATCCTTCCCTAATCCCCCTGGCTGCAGGAATGCTTGGGCTGGACCAGGAAGGAGTGGCACACGGACAGGAAGGAGAAATTCCAACTGGAAAGAGCAGCAGCCACTTGGAGAAATCCAGGATTTTTGCTCATTTTATTTCTGAGGCCTGCAGCGCTGAAAATCTTCTCTCCTGTGTTCATGGGAGCGTCTCAGCGTATCCATTGTTGAAATAAAAGTAATGGTTATCTGTTTACAGCTTCTTAAATCTGAATTTTAACTGCTGGAACGCCAAAGAGCAAGGGAAATGCCTAAAAAAATCTGAACATCTGACTAAAGCCACCAGAAAGCTGTTGGAAACAATAATCTTGCTTCCACACTGATTAGAATTCCCATCTATTATCCGAGTATTTGCTAGACACGGTATCTGGAGAAAATGAAGTTAAAGCAGAACAGATGGCAGAAGAAAAAAGAAGAAGCAGCTATCCCACCTTCCAAGGCTACCTTTGCAGGAACATATGGCCTTTTCCTGGGCTTTTGTGTGACAACAAGTTGGCCAGATGAACGTAACTTCAAAAATGAACTGTAACTGCCTAACAACGCCACGGACCACGTGAAAAACACGAAAGCTCAAAGAAATACCAGTGAAACAGGCAGGTCTTTCTGAGAAGTTAATTCAAAAATCAGCTGGAAGGCCAACAAACTATCACATTTCTTTAAATTACGTGATGCATCGTTATAAATAGAACATACTGATATATTCCCTTTATGGATGTGATATATATATATATATAAGGTTAACGTACTAACATATTTACTTTACATATGTGATATACAGATATAAGTAACATTTTTCAAAGGTTTGGCAGCGCTGTCATTTGAGTGGCTGTTGTTTTGAGCATGCAAGATATAAGAAGGGATATTAACTATTTTTTGTGCCTCCAGTTACAGAAAAGAAAAAGAAATGGAGTTTTAATTTGCAAGAGGAAAAAATCTGACATCAGTTTAGTCAATATTTCAATCCTATAAAGCCTGAGTAGCTGAGAGTTCCATGGAAAGGCTCTGCCTGCAGTTTGGACATTAAACAATTTCATGTTCTCTGCACTCTTCACATCTTGATGAAGTTCACACTCAAGATTTAGACCCATAAAGTCTGGAGAATAAAGGTCTCTCCAACAACCACACGTTCTAATTTATTTTGGTTTTCTCGAAACATCTTAGAATTAAATTTGATGAATAATTTACAAATTATTTTTATTCATCTGTAACACAGCACTCTGAAAACTTGATTTGTTTCCCTCAGCCCCTTTGCATACCTGGTGAACAAGCACTGCTATTTTCTGGCTCACAATGGAAATGTAATCAACTTTTCTCCTTCACTGATCTTTAATTTAATATAGAGATAACTGAGAAACTGATGAGAGCTGAGAAGATAAACAAACAATCTGAGGTCTGTACAATGCCAATTTGTTTTTTCTTCTATTTCTCCCAAACAAATGTTGCTAAGGTACAAAAGAATGAGTTAGTAAAAAAATTTAGTAATTTTTTATTACTATGAACTAACAAATCACTGAATTTTTTTAGCACAGAATCCCAGGATGGTTTGGGTTGGAAGGGACCTTAAAGCCCATTCCATGGCCAGGAACACCTTCCAATGGAGCAGGATGCTCAGGTTCTCTCTGTAGGTGTCTCTACCTCAGCCTCATCACACAAAAGATAAATATCCCCCCCAAAAGTGAAGACATTTGGTAAAATAACCCAAACAGAAGAGAGAAACAACTGTCACAACTGTCTTCCCTCCCAGTGTCCACCCTCTCTTCCTGCCCCTCCAGCTGCTCCTCTGCTCCCACACTGCTGGAACACATCTTCCACAGGCAAGAGTTAACTCAACCCACCAGAATATCTCCATTTCCATCTCCTGACTGGGATTATTTTATAGAAATACATCTGTGCTGACCCCAAGATCAAAACTTGTTCCATTTCTCCGGGAACATGATGTACACAGCTCTACCAATACCTGGATAAATACACCCACAGCATAAGGAGAAGAAAAGGGTACCTGGACTTTCAGAGGAATCTCTTATCCCAAAGCCCCAAACTCATTAGGAGAGAAGAAATTTCACGCAGCAAGCACACCAACAGTTTATATTTTTGCCTCATGACACTTCATCATCACATAATAAAGTGTCTTCTTTCAGACATGACATTATGCCATTGTTTAAAATTAAATCCTCCCTAAAGAAAATAACATAAACTTCTCTAAACTGTGTTACTTCTTATTTAAAAATTCTTGGCACTAATCTCCATAACTGGCAAATCTTGATTATTTTAAACACTCTTGCAGGGCAGACGCTGCCATGGGAGCAGAGAGGAGACTCCAGCAGACTCTGCTCTGGATTCAGGCTCCAACCTGGTGGCAGAGAAATTATCCTGGAACTGGAAAGGCTGAGAAAATTCAAAATTAATTTCCACAGAGAAGGAATTTCATCCCAGCTCCCTCCCTGCCTGCTCCAGGCCACCTCTGTTGTTGTTGCTCCGCTTACTCCAAGTAGTTCTTTCAAAGTGATGCTGTTAATTAGCACAACTAATTGTCCAATTCATTGATAAAAGTATCAGGATGGTATCTGAATAATCCCTGGGCACAGGGCTCCTAAAGCAGGATTCAGTTTCTGGAATTCTAATTCTATTCTTGCTCAGGTTAATAGATGGTTTCCCACTGAGTTTAATATAATTCACACTGGATCACTCCTGAGTCTATATTTATATAAAAATGCCCTACTATTTCAATCTGTTTGATCATTTAAAAAATATCCATCTTATTTATTCAGAAATAGAGCTCAAAATTCGATAAAAATTTAGCCTAGGATTGAAGGAGTTTTCAGAAAGCTTTGAGAGAATATTATTAAGTCTGGTTTTAAGGTTTTTTTAAGCAAATGGTACTAAATAATCAAATATTCCTCTGATCCTCAGAACTATGTATCACAACAGCAGTAAGGCCAAAGAGAAATGTTAAATGTTATTATTGACAAATGTTCCAAATGTCGCTGGGGACAAGCACAGTACAAACAAGGATTTAAAGGTGTCAGGGTGTCTGACAGCAAATTGACAACAGGAATAACTAAATTCCAGATTTTTAAAGACACAAGTATAAATTGAAGGATTTTCACATCAGCAGAGCAAACGGAGGAAAAGGATCTGAGAACAAGACTTTTAGCAGCAGTCAACAGACAACTTGGTTAAAGCTAAATTTGCTTTTTTATTACATGATTTTATATGAAGTTTCTCTATGACCAAAAAAAAAAACCCTTTCAAGGCAAAGACACTTCTAATATACAAAAAGTTGAACAATTTTAATTGCTTTGCTTAAGTTACCTTAAGAAATAAACAATAATAATTTAATAATTAAAATATAAGTGCAAAACCATTACAGCCTTACAATTTTGTACGGCTCTAAGAACAGCGAATTGCAAAATGTCAATTTAATGACTGAGTTTTTCCTCCCTCACAGAAACCACAATTAAAGTGTCCCAGTTCCTTCACTCTCAGCCTGTTTTTCACACTTTCTGGCTTCAGGCATAATAAAGAATGAAGTTTCTGACCCCTGAAGCTTTTGTTTCCTCTGCTGCACTTGCAAACTTCCCTAATTCAAAGGGCTGGCAGGAAGGAGTTAACGGGAGCTTCCACATGAGAGACTCCATGTCCCAAAGAGAGCCCCAGACACCCGTGCAGGGAGAAAAAACTTGAAATTCCTCCTGAATTACGTGAGATTGGAATTGATGGCCAATGAGATCCCCTGGCACCACTGAGCTGGGACATGAGAAGGTTCCTACTCCATCCGAGCGCCCCGGCACCGACAGCGAGCCGAGAGTGAGGATCCTTCAGCTTCCTGCAAAGCTGAGTTCAGTCCACCAGCTGTGAGAGAACTCCTCCCAAATTTTGGGAAGCAGCCTTGGTCTGATGTGTAACAAGATGGACAAGCCAGGTCCAGCTAGTGGGTTGTGATCTGCCAGGACCTTGAGGGGCAGGAAGGCCAGGTATGGCACTGGGAATGTCACCAACTATTGGGATCCGTATTGGGATCCGTCCTCCTCAGCAGGAAAACAGAAACTCCAATGTCTGGATGTGTGCTTCACCCAGAAACTTCTTCCTTACCTTACAACCCCTGTGAGTTGCTGCTCCTTCAACCAGACCCTCTCGTATCTCAGTATTTTTGGGCTCTATTTTTTTTGAGCTGATCAAAACAAAGCCCAATTTCAAGGATCTGAATGGCCCCACCACCTTCAAAAAGCTCAAGGCTGAAAACAATTCCATACACAAAGAACTTGGTTGGATTTTAACACTGCCTTTCAAGGGATGGCAGCACTGTGCCAGGGGAGAAAACTTCAATCTGCTTTTTCGGAATGTGTGAATGTGCAAACATGGCAACCAAACCTCAACAAAACTGGGATCTAAAATAACCTCAGATCGGGATTCTACTTTTGCCCTCTCTTTGGATGAACGTGATCAACAAGTGTGAGGAACAGGACCTTCACTTGAGCAACCAAAGTCTCAGAGGATGCCAACAAAACATGGTTTGAACATGAAGATAAAATGAAGCCATTCTGTAAATGGCACCAGAGGAGAGAAAATGCCTATTTCAGCTCCTGCTCAACTGCAGAGAACAGATGGAAACATTTCGTTTGGACAACAAGAATTTTTCTTGGTAATTCAGTAATTTCTCCCTAATATCAAGACAGCCTGAAAACCAGTAAGAGCATCTTTAATTTTCCATGAACCGAGATCTGTGCACCTTTAACACCATCAGTGACACGATTTTACATCAGTTGAGTTTCCAGCTCCGTGGCATCACTCACAGCTTTTAGCAGCCTCATAATATATAAGTTATATATTAATATTCTCAATATTCTGCATTAACATCTACAAATACCAGTGCCCAGGTCTTTCCTCAACTCAAGTCTTTGCAGGTAACTCAAGTCTTTGCAGGTACTAAGTGGAAAGACTGAATTAGTAAATCTTAAGCAGGGTCACAAAGAGTCAACACAAGGCAGATCCAGGCTCCTGAATTATTTATTTTTTGAACTATAAACACGTCCTCGGCTAAACCAGCAGAATTAAGAATCGACTCGTGCAGGTAGATCCTCATTTTGCATACTAGGGCTTCACTACAAAGTGGTGTAAACTTACTCAGGGTAAGAATTTATCCTAAACTTAGAGGAAAATTTAGTAAATGGACACACGGAATAATTCGGCTGCAAGTGCTGCAGGTCAGCCCAACTGAGCACACGATGGTGAACACAGGAGGGCAAAAAGAGTTTGTACCTCAGCACCTTCAAGTATTTTAGGCAGCAGATAAAAAAGAGCAGCTTAAACCAAGGTTTTTCTCTAAAAGACTTTCAGTTTATTTGTCCAAAGAAACATGAAATACAGGAAATATAAATTTGCCTGCACAGAAAAAACACTGTATTCTCACATTCCTCAAATGATCATCAAGGGCCATTGTTACACCTATTCACCAAAATATTTTACATCAGTGTTTCCCCCTACTTGCTGTAACCACGTCGTTCTGTGGCAGAATTAATGTGACAGCACAAACATCCCTTCTTCTTTATTAATTTAATTAATTCTCTTGCTCCAAACCCCAAACCCACAACGAGCTCTACATTTGTTGCAACCACACCCTAAATGGCAGCCTGGGCTTTGCAGAAAAAACCCCAAAAAGTCTCAAAGCTGAAAACAAAAAAAATTTAGGAAGGAATTCCTGGCTGGGAGGGTGGGGAGGCCCTGGCACAGGGTGCCCAGAGCAGCTGTGGCTGCCCCTGGATCCCTGGCAGTGCCCAAGGCCAGGCTGGACAGGGCTTGGAGCAGCCTGGGACAGTGGGAAGTGTCCCCATGGCAGCGGTGGAATAGGATGAGCTTTGAGATCCTCCCAACCCAAACTGTTCAGTGATTCCATGAATTTCTGTACAATTCTTTATGATTTCTGTACCTCCAGATAAATTCTGCCAATAAGTTTGACAAAAAAATCCATTTTTGTAGCGCATTTTCCAGCTGCTCTTTCTGAATGCAGAAAAGGAACCCAAGAAAATCAACCCAAGAAAAAAGGAACAGAAGCTTGTTTCAAGCTTTACTTCCAAATTTTCGTGTGATCAGCAACAGAAGATGACTCAGGAAGGGCCATGGATGTAACCAGGGGTGTGGAGTCATCCTGAGGAACAGATCCAACACACCTTCGGAGTAATGATTTTCTGTGCCCAAAATGATTGCAGACTCAGGCAGGGACTTGAGAGATGATTTTGGAGGAGCTGAGCCAAACTGAAAAGTCTCTTCACACAGAATTGAAAATTGTTTTTAAAGTTTCCCACTCTTCAAGAGCAACACTCTAAAAAAACTGAATCCATGAAGCTTTTTGGAACAGCAGCAAGATAATTTAACACGTTGTGCTGCTCTGAAGTTAAGGTCACACGTTCTGCCATCATGTTGTGCATGAATTTTGATTTCCCTCAGCATTACAGCATTTGACATTCATGGAATCATCTCAGGTTAAGGCAAATGGTGAAATGTTGCATCAGGTTGTATTTTAATAACTGGAATTGAGGATTTCAGGTATTTTGTGCTATTGCAAAGGCACCGTGTGTACATTTACATGCAGCGACTGTTGTATCCAAGGAAAAGCCATTCAGTGATTTACAGCCACAGCACTCAAGCACAATTATCAGCTTTGAAACCCATCAATTTGATTTTTTCCCTTTCTTTCTTGCTTTCAGCTGGCACTAGCACAAGGAGTTCTGGCATAGATTGTTTTCAGTTTGTACACATTTCAAACCAGTGTTGATTTCCTGGGGCAGATGATTTAGAATTGCCACGTTCCCTTTAACTGAGCAGGATTTGCAATAGCACAAGATTTCTTGTATTTTTAACTGTTGGGCTTCCAGCACCCAAAGCAAGGCTCATTGTCTCTTTCTACTGAACACTAAAGTGACTTTTTCTCTCTCAAACCACTGAAAAGGACAACAGGGACAATGTGTCTCCCCTCCTCTCTATCCCTGTTGGATTTAGTACAGTGCCAGAGATAGAACAGAACTCTAGGCTTAGTTTTTATTCCATGGAAGGGACAAAAAGGAACAGGAATCCCATTTATTTGTGGTAGATTTTGGTAAACTGCAATGCAATTTAACACATTTTTCTGTTTTTTACACAGAGAGTGATACTGCTGCTCAGGTGCATTCCCAGAGTTGCCAGAGAACTTTCTGGAATGCTAATTGTGAAGCTACCAGTTACTAAACTTCCTTCTGGAAGGGCTCTCTGGAATATTGCAAATCCTGGTAATTTTAAACATGTAATGAGCTCAAGTTCTCCCTCACCTCATGAGACTGATTCCCTCAGGGATATCTCCTCCTGGACAAACACCTGTTAGGAGCCTTGGCATCTTCCCTGTGAGGGTGGGGAGGCCCTGGCACAGGGTGCCCAGAGAAGCTGGATCCCTGGAAGTGCCCAAGGCCAGGCTGGAGCAGCCTGGGATAGTGGGAGGTGTCCCTGCCATGGCAGGGATGGAATGGGATGAGCTTTAATGTCCCTTCCAACCCAAGCCATGCCATGATAATCTGGGATGTGAAGCACTGGCAAGCACTGCCCACACCCTGCCAGTGCCCACGGTGAAGCCACACTTGGTGTCCCGCTCCCAAACATCCCAACAGGACTTCCCACTGAAGGGAAACCTTCTCCTGGAGAGCCACCGGGCACCAGCACAGCTCTGGGTAATTCCAAGGGAATTAAGAGACATGAGGAAAGCTCTGCTCCCACCTCCCAAATCCCCAAAGCCGTGTTTGGACTGTTCTTGTGAACCACTGAAACAACAACAGATGAAGAGACAGTTTGATTCCTGCAAAGGACTGGCCAAAGGCCTTCAATCTCCTACTCCTGTCAAAATCCACCCAGAGGTACCATATGTGAAACCTACCGAAAGCTGTTAAAAAATTAAATCGCCCTAATTAGGCAGCCAGCACTCGGTGCTTAGGAAATGTCAAAGGGAAAAAGCATCCAGGCCCTGGAGATCACCAACATTTGCATTTGAAACCACACCAGGACCACGCCCTTGAGTGAAAAGGAGATAAAATGCAAGTTCTTCTGATGTTCAAAGGGTGCCTTGAAGGTGTCGCACGTTTGCAGCTATTTTAGTGCATTTTCTTTAGAAGCAGATCAGGTTTGGGGGTTTATTGCACTATTTTGCTTTCTAGTCTTGAAAGCATCAACTCGGCGTTCTGAGCTTTGAGCTCTCAGAAATATTCTGTGTTTTCTTCTGCTGTTAGGCCTCGAGCTGCTGCAGACAAGGACAAGCTCAAGATCCATCTGGACAAATCCAGAAGTGTCACAGATTGTCCCACCAGCCACTTTTTTTGGCCAAACCCTGAATTAAGTAATTCATTAAACTTTAATCATCAAGTTGCAGGTGTTACAGCAAAATCTACTGATAGAAGAATTCATGTTTATTTTCTCTAGATCTTCATAAGAAAACCTCATCAGGAATGTCTTCAATACTCCTCCAAAATCTTAATTTTATTACCTTTTATTAGAGCTATAGAATCATGGAAATGAACAACAGGGATGGCTTCAGAACTGAGAGAGTTTCAGATGAGTTCAGGGACAGGTAAGAAGAAATATAATTGGTTTGGAATCTCTGTCCTAGAGCTCATCTTGCAAAACCTGACAGAGTTACCTAAATGTCTGAAAAGCAGGAGAAGGGATTTGGAGTGAGAGGCCTATCCAGAATGCAGGAATGGAACACTGAAATTCAGGAATGGAACACTGAAATTCAGGAGTGGAATAATGAAATCCAGTCATTACGGAGCTGTGGTTGTGATTCTGGGATTTGGGAATGTAACTGAAATGCTTTTTCAGCTCTGCCATCAATTCCCACAGAGTCAGGACTCCAGGATTCAGCAATTCCAGCTGGACAATCCTCAATCTGTCTGCTTTAAAACCACCTTTTTATCACCACTAAATCACCACATTTAGTTCACTGCTAGAACACACAGTTCAATCCTAGATTCATGTTTTATAAATTTCCATTTCCACCTAAACAAATAATTCACTGTTGTGCCAGTCCAGCAGATCTTTCGTATGTTGTGGTTGGGGTTTTTTCCCTCCCTTTTCAGTGAATACATCCCATCATTGTAAATATTCTATGAACTTGAATCTAAGCTAAAATTTACTCCAAGGAGCACAGCCCTGCTATTCCAACAAGTAAGGAAGGGTCTGTAATCCTTGCAACCTCTCCCTGCCTCCCTTCCCTTCATCCCACTTCTCAAGTTCACTTCCCAGGCTGAGGGGCTAAACTGGTTTCAGCTTCTTACATACTTACTTCTGGATTTAGGGATTGATCACAGAGGAGGAAGTCAGACCCTTCTTTCCCTCCAGCCAGAAATGTAATCCCCCTGACCTGAACCCAAAAATCACTAATGGTTTTAGCTCTTCCTCCAGAATTTCTCTGTAATGGGAGAGGACAGACCGTGCTGGAATTCTGTCAGTCCGTACCTGGAGTGCAGGCTCTGACTACACAGCAATGCCAGTTTTTCTCCCTCAGAATTTGGAGTTTAACTATTTATTTGTTTAACTATTTAAGAAATGTTTCAGCCTCTGAAAGAATCTCCATTTAAAATCTACCACATTGAGCCTATCAGCAATTGAGGGGATAAAAAAAACCACCAAGGCACATCAGGAGTGCAGCTACAAACTTAACACTTTATAGATCAAATTTATGCCACGGAGCCATAGCAGGAGGACACTGGGCTGTGCTCCTCAGCTCCCTGGTTGGGGAGATCATTTCCACACGAATGGCTTGCACAAACTTTTCCCAACTGGCATCGTTTCTCCTTTCTGCAAGTGGTGCAAGAAAAGGCTGAAGCATGCGTGCAGCTGAGGGAGGGGCAGGGAGAATAATGGATTTAAACAACAACAAGCAAAAATCCAGCCAGGAAGGATTTAATGTGTATAAAACACAGAGGAAATACCTCAGTCCAGATCACGGAATGGTTAAAGTTGGAAAAGATCTCTAAGATGGTAAAGATGAGAGGCAGAAGAGCATTAATTTTATATAAAACTGGCATTTGTTACTATTATAGGTAATTAATATGGAAACCATTTTCTAGGTGCCACGGTGAGCTCACTGTCACTCCCAGGCTCTGAAACAAGATCGGGGAGCTGTGACCCAGGGTCTGGGAAAGGTGATAGTCCAGGAGCTGCAGGAAGGCTGGGAACAGCCACGGAGCTGTCTTCTGCCCTTGGGCTTTTTACCTTCACCCAGCCCCAGAAGGGATTGGCTTGGAAACTCATCCCATCCCACCCCTGCCACGGCAGGGACACCTCCCACTGTCCCAGGCTGCTCCAAGCCCCAATGTCCAGCCTGGCCTTGGGCACTTCCAGGGATTCAGGGGCAGCCACAGCTTCTCTGGAATTCTATTCCAGCCCCTCCCCACCCTCCCAGCCAGGAATTCCTTCCCAATATCCCATCCAGCCCTGCCCTCTGGCACTGGGAAGCCATTCCCTGAGTCCTGTCCCTCCATGCCTTGTCCCCAGTCCCTCTCCAGCTCTCCTGGAGCCCTTTTAGGAACTGGAAAGTCACCCCAGAGCCCTTCCTTACCCTCCCTTAGATGCCTAGAAAAGAAAAAGGACCTGTCTGGAGGACAGGGGGCAGGAAATCAAACCCTGCTGGGAGCAGCTCCAGTGATGTCAGACACAACCACACAACCCATGTCCAGTGAGGGCCCCACTCCCATCTTCACTCCAAGCTAAGCTTTCCCAACAAGCATTCCCAGCCTGAAACCATTTTATCATGGATCAGCCACACTCCCCTCTTCACAAACTACTCAGATACAACTTTGTGCATTAAACACGGGCTCTCAGAGTGTGTTTTTCCAGGGAACAGGTGTGTGATTCCCATCTCCTGCTCCACTCTCATCAGCGGGTCCTATCCCTGTCCCTGCAGCTGCAGCCAGGCTGCTCCTTCATAATTATAACCCATCTTTAACTGGAATTTTAGCTCCACATTCCTGCAGCCCAAATCAAAACTATTCATGGAGAACGTGTAATTTTATACTTTAAATATGTTCAGATGGGACCATCATGATAATCTGAGGGCATCGGCCCTCCTGCAGAAACATCTGTGTCAGAGCAGGGACTTGTCCTCTCCTGTGGGTCTATTTTTGAAGGCTTGAAAAGTATTTTAGATCTCAGATCATCAAGGAAATGCAATTTAAGACAAATCAGAAGAATTGGTTTTATACATGGACTAGTTCATAAACGTAATTTCCACTGAACAGGCATTAAAAAGAAGCCTTTTAAGTGCTAAGAAAGAGAAAAACCAACTGAATTATGGAAACATATTTGGTAGGAACCCCCAGATTTTACACCCTCGTGCTCAGGAAGGTGCCTGGCTCACTCGTAAATCCTCACAATCCTTTTCCAAGAGTAAATACTGTAAAACAGCTGGATTTTACAGGATTGCAAAGATGCAAACCAGGGCTACCCACAGCCTTCATAATATCCCTGACAGATGGAAAAATCAGCCAAAATATTGACAAGGTGGCTTTATTTTTTTTTTAAAGTAGCATCACCTGAATCAGGGATTTTCTAACTTGCTTCACTGCAGGACACAAGTTGTGCAGTCTCCTAACAGGAGTGAATTTGCAGTGAGTTTAAAGTGCCCTTTTCAGGAACAAAGTGCTTTCTCTCTCATCACCAGCTCCCAATAACTCTTTTCCAAGGATCACAATCAATGGAATAAATATTAACCTGATCAAGGCACGTGCATATAATTCTGATCCAACACTCAGAGGCAGTTTACTCAGCTTTCTGCACTTGAAATGGCATTATAAGGTAGAATGATACCAGGAATGGTGTAAAGAACCCCAGCTGAATATTGAATATTGAATATGGGTATATATTGAATTCCATACTCTGAGAATACAGTATCAACTGAAAGCTGCTCCATGAGAACTCCACCGAGCACAAAGAGGATCCTCCAGTCGGAACACCCACGTGTCAGACAATTCCTGAGTGCCATTGTGCCTCCTGTCACCTGCTCATTTGCCTCCAGGATCTGTCCTCTGCAAATGTCACTTGCTGCCACTCAAATGCTGAAATTGTGCAGCAGATAAAGAGAAAACTTAAGGAAATTAAAAAAAAAAAAAAAAAAAAAAAGGCCTGAACCAACGTAAATGTCTACACTGGCAAAGGTATAAAACTTCCAAACAAAAATTAGCAGCATAAAAAAAATGCTGTTAGAATTATCTACGGGAGGTTAAATATACATTAAAACACCCACAATATATAAGATTTTCCTCTGTTGCCCTTTATTGAAAGGGCACCTGTGGCCAGGTTTCCTTCTCCATTTGCTGTTCCCTTGTTAGGACAGGAATGGAACAAGAATTCACTCCTGGAGCTACTTCCTCACGAAGTATTTATTATCAAATCACACCAAGATTGACCAGTGAACACTCCCATTTATGTGGTACAGAAACAAGAGCATTTTGTTTTCTAACATCTACATGAGCACCTCAAATAGATTCCTGCTCCCATGGAAAATCCACACTGGGATCTGTGGCCTAAACAGTTTTAGTTCCTGGATTAAACTTGATCAAAAAAGAGGAGGTATTTTAACTTTTGATGAGTTTTCAAACGGAAACTTTAGTTCACCTTCCCTTCTCCTAAACTCGGCTGCTTTTGCCCCCACCCTCAGAACGGCACCAATAAATTGAGGGTGGACTTGGGCTGGGTTAATGGTTGGACTCCATGACCCCAAAGGTCTTTCCCAGCCTAAATGATTCCATGATTCTGTGATAGAACCTCAAAGAGAAGTGATGAACCCTTTGAAATGATCCCAGTTTAGTGTGGGAGGCTGAGCCAAGCCAGCTGTGGCAATTCCTGACCCACCGCCGTGAGGATCTTCGCCTCTCAGGAATATTTTTCAGGAATGTGGTAAAAAATAAAAATAACCCTTTTTGTGTTCAGCTCTGGAGCATCACCACAGGTTTTGAGAGGAAGAGAGGCTCTTTTCTTCAGAAACTCAGCGTGCTTGATTTTAAAAGCATCCCTGGTTTTAATTTTCAAGCATTTGCCTGGACTGGGATCCTTCTAGGTGAAGGCCAATTGAGAATCTCAAAATGATAATGCCTTCCTTAAGCATTTCAATACATTCTTCACCATGATAGTGGCCCTCCAAGGATGTGAATGGATAGGGAGAGGAAAAGAAAATAAAACTGAAGAGCAAAATGACAAAAAGAACCCTTCCCAACCTTTCAGGCCACCTTCATGTAAAAACCCCAATTTTTTAAAAGTTTTCATTAACAGCTATGTTTTAAATTTGCTGCCCTTCAGCTGTTTTTTTTTTTTTTTTCAGAAGGAATTATTAAAACAAAAATCAAAGGTCTGAGATTGGTTTGGTGTTTCAACAGAAAAGAATAATTCGGTTTATCTTAAGTACTACACCATACATGCTTCTCTTAAATATTATTTCTAATTAATAAATAATGACAGGAGCTCTTATCTATTATTTTAAACCAGCAGCACTTTCAGCAAAAAGATGTGGCTTCTACTTCACAGAAATTTCTTGTGATATTACAGGAAAACCTAAGGATGGAGATCTGTAACATTTTCTAATACCACAGACTGAAATAATCAAAAATCCTCAACATTTTCTGGAGATACCCCAAGAACCTCAAAACCTTCTGGATGTTCCTGGGGCTGTAGGAAGCCAATCTTTAGCTTTGCTATGTAAAATTAACCATTAAAAAAAATTAACTGTAACCATTTTGCTATTTTGTTATGAATTATAAAGAGAGAGGCACTGCAGGATCACAAAGTCTCGCATTACTTAAACATTTAACTTTGAAATTACAGCTAAATCCCCGAGCTTGATTAATTTGGTTACAATAGAAGAAGTGTTGGGAACATTTCCTTTTGTTCAGGGTGCCTGCTGCTCCAATTTTTCAAAATGAAAAGCCTTTGTAGTGGGTGAGTTTTATTTACAATATCTGTGCAAGGAAAAACTCAAAACGTCAGCCCATAACTCAATTTCAGAAGGAGCAGCTGGAAGAGAAACGGGGATCATGGAAAACAAACTTCTTGCTCTGCGCAAAAACTTGGCACAAGTGGTACAAAAATTTCTGCTCAGGCAGGGAACAACTTATCAAATCTATTACATTTAAAATCTACTTGGAAAATCCGGCTCTAAAATGCACCTCAGAGTTGTGATATTGAAGAGCAACATTAGGAAAATGTCATTTTTTTAAAAAACCCAAATCCTTTAAATAAATTTCTGTAGAAAAAAAAAATTCAAATTAAGCAGGTCTCCTTTTATTAAATTTAAGAAGGTAGAATTCGTTTATACCTTGCTTTAGAGAGAGTACCTTGGGATTTCACACAACTCCAAGCCTTTCATATGGAAAGAAGATAGAGCGAGACAGAAAATTGATTGTTCTCAGAAAAACATCAGGGCTTCAGAAAAAGCAAGCGGGCTCCTTGCTTTTAATGACAGTTCAGGAAAAACAGGCTGAGGAGAAAACTGCTGGAACACAACCCTGCTCCTTGTCTGCCTCAGGATAACCCCAACCCAAACCTCGGGAACGACACAGTCGGGAGCCCGGTCATGCAGAGAGCAGGGAGTGAGCAGAGCCAAGGCTCTGTGTGTCACAGGCTGCACGAGAATTAACCACCCCTGGAAATTCTGGGGTTTGGGCAGTGCTGCACCACGGTCCTGGCATTCCATGGGTCAGGAATTCCTCAGAGACAACAAGGCTTGGAGCTGAGGGTGGCACAGGGCACTGGGCATGGCTGTCAGTTATTGCACTGCTACAATTTCCCATGTTTAAAAAGAGAAACAGATGCAAACCCCACTCGTTCTCCCAGGTCTGCAGAGCCAGGTTTCTGTGTTATTAATGCTGGATTTGCCCCCAACACAAGGAAAACATGGAGCTGCTGGAGAATCCAGAGGAGGACACAGAGCTGCTCTCAGGGCTGGAGCCCCTCTGGAGCCAGGCTGGGAGAGTTGAGGGTGCTCACCTGGAGAGGAGAAGGCTCCAGGGAGAGCTCAGAGCCCCTTGCAGGGCCTAAAGGGGCTCCAGGAGAGCTGCAGAGGGACTGGGGACAAGGCATGGAGGGACAGGACACAGGGAATGGCTTCCCAGTGCCAGAGGGCAGGGATGGGTGGGATATTGGGAAGGAATTCCTGGCTGGGAGGGCGGGGAGGGGCTGGGCTGGAATTCCCAGAGAAGCTGTGGCTGTCCCTGGATCCCTGGAAGTGCCCAAAGCCAGGTTGGACACTGGGGCTTGGAGCACCCTGGGATGGTGGGAGGTGTCCCTGCCACGGAACTGGATGAATTTTATGTCCCTTCCAACCCAAACCAGTGCGGGATTCTCCAAAACTCGTTGCTAAAAGGTGCAATAAAGCACGAAGGCAACTTGTGAATTCCATCTGCAGGGAAAGGCCTGGACATAACTGAGGACAGAAGAATTGAACAATTAAAGCCAATGGATTGCTGGTTAAATTCCATCTCTTTAATGGAAGGGTTTCCCATGGAGGAAAATAGCATGTTATCATATAATTAAAGATAATGCACGAGGCCTGAGTGGGTGAGGCAGGGTCAGGAAGGTTTGGGAGTATTGGACTCCACAGGAATGTGGATTCCATCCAGAGAGCCCTTGCTTTTAAAAATAGATCAAATGGAAGAGCAGCAGTGGCTGCAGTACCTGTACAGCTGTGAGCACTTTAGTGGGGGGAAAAAGAGTTCAAAATACAAGCTAAGATGCTGAGAACGAGAACTAAATGTTTTCTTGGATTTCACTGAAGCATCCTGAGGTTTATCCACAGGTACATATTAAAACTTTCAGGAAATAACCAGTACAACGTGAACCTTACAGAGAAAACTACTTTCCCTGCCCTAGTTTTTTCACGTATAAAAAATGTTTTTCAGAACCCAAACACAGACTTTGATAATTATTCCCCCAAAACATTTGGTTTTCCTCTACCAACTGGTGTAGATTCCCATTTTAGAACAAATAAAAACATATGCAAAGGTCTATCCTGGAAAGGAAGAGTGACAACAAAATAAACCCAACCCCTCAATAAGGCAGAGGTATAAATAACCTCTCTCAGCTCTGTTTGTCTTTTAAATGTAAAAATCTTCCTTCTGAGGGTCAAAAAAAATCCCCAAACTAAGGGAAAATGAAAAGGGAAAAGAACTGCCTTAATTTTTCTCCTTCATTTTCAAAGATTCCACAAATGAGACACTTAATTTGCCTGGGCTAACAAAGCACTTCCAAGAATTCTCTGTCGGTGCTGCTTGAAAATAGAGATTATAGATATTTATATATTATATACCTATCATAAAGAAATGTACTATAAAGATTTGCAGAACGAGCCCTATCCCAGCACATCCAGATATGAGTAAAAGAAGAAAATTAATTACAAACACTGAACAAACTTTGTATTTAAATCAGTTTTAACTGTGCTGCACCGGAGCATCACCTGGGCCTCGGCACCCTAAGAACAGTGGAGGTTGTATTCCTCAAATTCCCAGCTCCCAAGAGCCATCCAAAGTTCAGATCTGAGAATTAAGGAGCTTATCCATGAATTTATCCATGCCCTTATTCCAGAGCATTTTACAGGCTTCACTTTGAAAAGCCTCAGCTCGAGTTGGTGCCTCCAGAAGTTCAAAACTGAAGCCTCATTTTGGACCTCTCTGCTAAAGCAAAGAAAAGCAAATATGTAAATTCCCAGTGAATTCAAGTGCCCCATTAGGAGCTCAATTATATTCTGAAATGATGTCTTAATTGGTTTGCTCATAGATGAGCTGTACTGCTAACCAAAAATCTACTGCCATAATCAGCATTAAATTTCTGATATTGCCACACATTAAATTAACAGCAGATAATGAGTGGGAAAATTAGCTCTATTTCCATAACAGAGGAAAAAAAATGGTCCCATATTACCTACAGTGTTATACTGAGTTCACTCCAAAATAGGCAAAAATGATACATAAACAAAACTCTCCTGAATATCCTCACATTTATTTGGATCAGAAGACTACACATTGATGATAAATAATACAAGCAGAGAAAATAAATGGCACGGGACACATCAGATTTGTGCTTTCAGTATTTAATTTTCAAGAAGTCACATTTCTAAAATTCTATAGAAATCTTCAAGAGATTTACTGTTGTTTTACCCTTTTTTCACCTAATTTTTGTCTTTTTGAGCATAAACCCCACCCTCAACTACTCTTCAGATATTTTAGTGCTGGTTCTCATCAGCACCACAAAAAGATTGTAACTGATCTGCAGGTGAGAAAACTCGTGAGAAAAGAGGAAAAAGAAAAACATCAAATGCAGGGAAAAAAAGAGAAGCTAAGGAAGGACTCTCATTCTTGTAACTAAAAAGAGGAGAAGAAATGGAGCTCTTTCCATGGAGATTATTTTTCACTTTACAATAAATAAACATTAAAAAAGAGGTTCAAAGTTGGCAGGGTAGGCAGGCTCCCAAACTTCAGCTGCTGCTCCATTTTGGAGGTCAAAAACGAACCTATAACTTCGAGACAAAAGCATAATGTGGATTATTCGAGTTACCTTTGCTGTCTGAAGGAAACAGATTTTAGAGATCTTGTCTGTAAATGAGATAATCTTCACCAGTGCTGCCTCCAGCGACCACCATCGTCAACAAAGATCTGCAAAACAACAGCAGAGCAGAAAATCAGCCAGGAGAGCTAAATACTGATGGATTTATTCATTAAAAAGGCACAATTTCATGCAACACACGAATTTAGGAGCTGCTGTTAAAAATAAACAGTCAAGTACCAGAGCCACAACATGGGAAGGGATTTATCTGCTCGAGGAATATGATAATTACTCTGAATTAGTGTATTTAAAAATACACCTAACTTGGGGAATTCACTGTTACACCAAAATAACAACAGCAAGGATCCCATGAGTTAAAATTTAAATGAAATAAAATTACCAATTAGTATTGAAATGTGACATATTATAAGCACTAACAGATTATGAAAAGTTAAAACCACCTCCCTTGACTGAAATTAAAGGTAACTTTAAGACAGGGTCACTATAAATGCCAGTTATGCTTTTAAAAAATAAAATTATTCAACAATAAAACCACAGAGCATCATTTGTTAGTGCTGCTTTCATTTGTCAGCACTGTAACTATGGAAAGATGAATATAAAAAATTAAATCACTACAAAACTCAATGTGTCCAAAAGTTTTTGTCTCCTAAACAATTTTTCTTTTTTATTCATTCACTTCCACTTGGTTTAGACTTTCTCAGACCACGGAGGAATCCAACTTTGAGCAGAGGAAGACCCCCCCCGAGAAAAAACACCTTTCAAACCAAATTCTCTCAGAAACCAGCAAGTTATGGAATATCTGCATGGATACTCTGCTCTTTCTAGAGCTTCCAAAAATGTAAAATGGTGTAAAATGAGTGGAGGACGTAACTCACATCAGTCTCTGAAATAAAACTGCCCATGATTACGTTCCCTCTCTCTCTCATGCAAACCCAAAAGAGCAATTGGCTGTCCCTGCACCTCCCTGCCTGCCCAGCTGAGAACTGATGGATCAGCGTGGGGAAAACATTCCAGGCACAGAAGGAGCCAGTAAAGCCCCAGAGAGCTGCTGTGCAGGCACTGGGAGCGACGCTGCCCCGGCAGGTCGGAGGTGAATTCCCAGATATGGTTCAAGACAAGGCTGAGAGGCAGGAGAGGGATGGAAAAAAGTGTTTTTCATAATTGAAGGCTCAAGGAAATCACAGAAATGTCTGTGAAACAAGAGGTGAAAAAGAGCTGGTGATGAGCTCAACATCACTGAACAACCCAATCCAAGACACCAAATGTTGGTGCACTGAGGGCCAAGGAACGCCTGGAGGTGGCACTCAGGGCTCTGGGGACAAGGTGGGGATCGGGCACAGCTTGGACTCCATGACCTTGGAGGGCTCTTCCAACCCCAAAAACACTAAACCCAAACCAATCACCTTTAAATCCACACCTTGTGCAGCCAAAACCTACAACCCCTCAGAATCAGGAGTAGTTAAGGCTGGAAAAGGCCTTGAGAGGATCATCGAGTTCAGCCAGCAGCACCTTTTGACAGCACTGTTGGCTTTGGTGCCCTTTATTTGGTCTCTAAAGCCAACCCAGTGAAGTCCAGGGAATAAACTGGTACAGGAGCCAAGGCAGGACCCAACAAGAGATTTCTTTAATGAGTTCAGCACAGAATTTGGATCGGTGGCTCCAAAGAGGAAAGCTCACCTGCTGAAAACTGGAAAACGGGCTGAGAACTGGAGTGAAAAATGGCATTTTAAAGGGAGAACACATAACATGGAGCAGCTCTGGGAGAAGAATGCAATATTTCATTGTGCCACGTTAAGCAGCTCTTGTTTGGAGTTGCCAGAGTGGTTCAGAGTCTGACTTGTCTTCCCTAAAAGTTCACATAATTTGCTGTTGAGGTTTTCTATCAACTGTGCTTCAGACTTCCTATTCAGTTCTTAATCTCCCCAGATTTTTTTAGTGCCATGAAAAGATCTGTATTTTATTTTTTTGCCTGACAAGTAAATCATTCTCACGCTGCCTTTTGTGTTAATAGATGATATTTTCTATTTTCTTTGTGAACTGCACAACCACAATCCAGATATTTAAACTCTGCTCCCACTGCAGATGTTATTTCTGATGGGATTTAATCATCGCTCTCAAACAGAACAACTGCAATAATTGTAAGGGTATCATTAATTTTGTTCTCAAAACCTCTAAGCCTTCTCCAAGGGCTTGGAGCATCACAGCACTGGGGAGAAATTACTTCTGTGTTTAACCACATCTTTCAAGGGAATCTGCTGAATTTCTTGGGACCTGTTCATTTTGCTCAATGGCACCCAAGTGTATCATTTTTTCTTCATCTGATTTTATGATCATCACCCTAAGACCGGGAGGAGTCACTCTGATCTCACCCTCAATTAATGGGAATTTATTGATGAGATTAAACATTTTCTGTTTAAACACACATGATGTTATTCACAGCGTGGATTCCTGCAGGACATTTGATACGGACACGAATAAAGACACAGCTCCACAGAAATCCAGGATCTTTTGGGATGGAAGGACCTTAAAGCCCATCCATTCCCACCCCCTGCCATGGGCAGGGACACCTTCCACAATCCCAGGTTGCTCCAACTCCCATCCAACAGATCCCTATGGATCCTGAACACCTTTTCCTGGTCACCACAGCCTAGGAGCCTGGAGAGCCTGGAATTCCTTCGTGCTGCTCTTCAGGTGCTCCCCATGCTTCTTTTTACATTTTTCTGGTTTTCTGATATTCTCCAGCACCTTATTTTGAATGTTGTTCCTCTAAATATCCCAGAGTATGAAGAGTTGGTTCTACAGGATTCTGCATCCTAGTCTGGTGCCAACCCACCAAACATATGTCTCTGCTCAAATGGAAGAATCTGTTTTGATTTCTCTTTTTTTTTAAAAAAATTCTTCCTGGACTGGGGACAAAACATTTCTTTAGATACAATCCAACATTTAGTATCTTCTGAGATAGGAATCTTCTTCTAGATTTTTGTTAATTTATTCCCATGCAGCAACTTTGAAGAAGCTGAACTGTGTGAACACACGACAATGATGATTAAATGTTTGAAAATTCATTACTAAATCAAAAGTAATTTAGAAATTCTTCCCTGGGAGGGTGGGGAGGCCCTGGCACAGGGTGCCCAGAGAAGCTGTGGCTGCCCCTGGATCCCTGGCAGTGCCCAAGGCCAGGCTGGACAGGGCTTGGAGCAGCCTGGGATAGTGGGAGGTGTCCCTGCCCATGGGACTGGATGAGCTCTAAAGTCCTTTCCAGCTCAACCCATTCCAGGATTCCATGATAATTCTCCAATCTCATGGGTGACAATCATGCCTGAGCTTCCCAGAGATGTTTAGCAATGAAAAGAAACCCGTCAGCTCAGACAGGTGCAAAATCTCCCATCATTTTCTGTTAGATAAGGGAATATTTGGGATGCACCACACAGAAACACTCCAAAGCCTCTGCAATCTCCATCAGCCGTTGCCTCTGGGAGGTGTTTTTCTTGTTTGCAAGAAAAAATCCTTCCAGTCACATGAAAATTATTCCACAGCAAGATAAACGCACGCAGGAAACAGCAGAAATTCTTGATGCCTAACACAATATCTGCACCCAGAGTCAGGAAAGTATTCCCTATTTTTTTTTTTTGTAGTGGTAAATATAAAGGACCAGCAGATTGGGAAAACACTGAGGATCTTTGCTTGTATTTTCACACCTGAGGGGTGCAGTGCAGGAGGAGGACAGGACCAGGAACATGCAGGGATGAGCAGGGCTGGGCTCTCCTCCGAGCTCAGAACCCCCACCACGATTCAGCTCAGCTCCAAAAGCTGCCTCTGGAGAAGGAGGAGGAAAACACGTGTGCGTTTTCCTTTTGTATGCCACAATAATGCTGAAAAGGCTGCCTCAATCTTTCTTTTAAATTAATAGTTTGAAGTGAGAAATAAATAAAGCAGGTCGGCTTGTTTTCGCCAGAGATGAGCGAGCAAGGACTAATGAGATCACACGACAGATGAGTCTTCTCCAAGACTGTCCTAAGGAAGGATTCCATCCTGCTTTTAACTGTTATTTACCATTTTATCGACACCAATAGAACAGAATTTTCTAATTACCATTAGAGAACAAGAAGATATTTTAACTAAAAGTAAGAAAGCTTCACTATTTTTACTCATTTAATTTCTGGTATTCTGGGGAAGGGCAGTTTTGGGGATGCTGTGGTGTGGGGCACTGCTTCTGCACCAGGTATTTGTCTCTACTTATTCACATTTAAGTCTAAACCACATATAAGTTTTATATATATAAAAAAATATAGAATAAACAAATGTTTTTTCTCTATGTATATAGAAAACAATCCCTTTATTTTTTTACTACAGGCAAAGTCCCAGCACTACCAAGATTTCTGAGAACTAAAATATTTCTGGAAGAAATAAATCCCCCAGCCCTCAATGAGACACAAACTACATTAGAAAAAAATCCCATTTATCTTCCAAACAGGAATATCTCCATTTTCTTCCTTTCTGGATTACTTCTAAATAGTTTTTTAGCAGCTAATCTCTCTTTAAGGTTAACAGTATAACAGAGCACAGAAGAGGCCATGGGGTGGGAGAGCTGGGAATGTTCACCTGGAGAAGGAAAAGCTCCAGGGAGAGCTCAGAGCTCCTTCCAGGGCCTAAAGGGGCTCCAGGAGAGCTGGAGAGGGACTGGGGACAAGGCATGGAGGGACAGGACACAGGGAATGGCTTCCCACTGCCAGAGGGCAGGGCTGGATGGGATTTTGGGAAGGAATCCCATGGACTGAATTAACTTCCAAGAGTCTGCCCTGCTCTGAGTAGCCCAGAAACCAAGGGGTGGGAAGAACCCCTCATTCATGGAAATTGAACAGGGAAAAGTAAGCTCAGTGCCACGCTAAGAAAATTATCATCCCCAGCAAACTAGGTCACGGGAGTGAGTAGTTTACTAAATATAAACTTTCTTTGTAGTCAGGCAACCACTGACAGAGTAATGAGATTTACTCCTATTTCACCCGAGTGCTCTCTGAATTCAGACTCATTAAAACCACCACTAAGTGACCGCTCACACGTCCCTCACCTCTCAGGTGGGGCAGCAGCAAATTCAAACCGTCTCAAAAACCAGAGGATTTTGACCTTTTATAATTTCTAGGCATAAAAGAAACCCCTTTGTATCTACACTGCCATTCACCCAAACATCTCCTGTATCCAAAAATACACTCCCGAGCGTAATTCACTTCCCAAGTCACGTGGAGGTGACAGAGCCTTACTCTACTCCCAGAAATCCGTGGAGGCACAGCGAGTTTTAGTGACCTCCCCAAATCCCTGCTACGGCGGTGACACAGTTGGAAGGGAAACACAAAATTCCTGTCAGCTGTCACCCCGTGCTTCCAACCCTGTGAGGAGCTGGGGCTCTCCCAAAAATGTGCAAACAGGGAAAAACCAATGGAAAGGTGAGAACACTCCCCCTGTTGTTTATTTTCTATGTGTCGAGAGAAAGAAAAGAGAATAATATTTTTCTAGCCGTGCAAGTATCACTGTGTTTATAACAGGATGTTCTTCCTCTGCTGTTTGGATGGTTCCAAAAATATTCCCCTCTGGTTTGTGGCAGTGGCTGTCACCCTGACAGCGTTTGCTGCCTCCAGGGCAGGCTGTGTCTGTAACAAATCTGCACAGGCAACCGATGCCACACTCCTGTTTTTAGAGCTAAAAACTGAAGGGGCTGAATAAAACAAGTGTGGATACGAAGCTTTAATTTCTGAACGGTCCTTTCCTAGCAGTGCTCGCCTTCAAAACCTGCAAAGATGGTGTAAATTGGGCTAAAAGTTCTATTTTTGGTGGGTTTCGAGACAACTGCACGCTGACATTTACTATGATAAAATAATTAATGCTCCTGTGCTTTCAAACACTGGGTACCAGAAATGATGCCACTGAATCAAAACCTGAAAAGAGGACACTCCACTGCAGATAAAACACTGAGATCTCTTCAGAGAATTCCTTTTAAAAAGGAGGAAAAAAAAAAAAAAAGGCACAGTGTTGAGCCTCAGTTGTTTGAAGAAATATTCTTCTCCTCCAAAATGAAATTAGAAACATTCAGAAGCCCAAAATGTTGTAAATTCGTGAATGTATCAATGTGTGGTTACACAGCCAAAGGAAAAAAAATGCATCTCTTCAGAGACATCTCTTGGTTTATTTTCTGGCTTCTTCCAAGGACAGAAAAGGCAATCAAACGCAACAGAAAAATTGTATTAATTGGCTGATCTTCTGACAATTTCCATTCAACAGTATTTTCCTGTTCTTTTCACTGAATTATAATTATTCAGCACAAAATGCAGGGTTTTACACCACGTTTCAAGCAGTTTCTGCCTCATTTTGGGCACTGCCATGGCTGGGACTGCCCTGGCCCCTCCTCTCCTGGATATTTTAATTTATTTATCTGCTATCAATGTTCAAAGATTAAATCTTGCTGTCATTGGAAGGATTTGCATGAAATCACAAACATCTTACTTATTTTTAAAGAAAGAAACCTGAAAGTAAGTCTAGGAAGGTATTTCTCTGAAATCTGAGGGTAATAATTAACAGGTTTCAGGAGTCTTTTCTGCGTTTTAATTTCAATATTGGACTAAGAACTGTGTCTAATTTCCCAGAGCAAGAAGTGTTTTTTGGTCTGTATTTTAACACCTGTAGTTTTACAAAGGATTTCTCTTTTGATGGAACTCCTGGAAACAAATTAATTCATAAGTGCCTCCAAATCCCACAAGATTTAACAGAGGAATGCTTCTTTATATAGCAGTGCATGTTCACCATCAAAAAAAAAAAATCTAGTAAAAGATTTTATGTAAAACTAAAATGTTTTTAATCCGTGTATCCCACTTTTCCAGGCCTAGACTCACATATACCTATCACTCCCCTTACTTTCCCTTCATCCTCATTCCATAAGGAACATCCCCTGAATATTTAGGCTCTAAATATGGGGCACATTTAATATTTTTTTCCTTCTCCATTAACATAAGATTTATAGCAGTGCCATAATTACAATGCTTTTAAAACAAGCCCGTACACAAATATCAAATTCTGATTGATTGGAATCAGGAACAAGGAATATAATCTTCCAAAACTTCATTCCTTCCTTTGGCCAAACTTAGATCAGCTGCTCTTTAGCTGATGATTTAGGAGCATCCACAAAGGACATCAGGAGCACTTTAGTTACGCCAATCTAATTTAATAAAAAATACCTTGGGAGACGATTGTGTTACTAACAGAAAGGAATTTATCTCCCTTTTCAGCTGCGTGTGCAGCTCATACAGATCAGCCCCTGCAAATCACTCCTGGAAACTTCAGAATACTCCTTAAATGTAATAATGGACTTTTTCTTAACAGCAGATTTATTTGAAGCCGTGCCCGTATTCCTTCCTTGTGAAATAGAAGATAAAATCCCATTTCCTCACAGCTCACTGTGCTGCCTGTTGAAAAAGTTGAGGGTTTAGGCACATTAAAGAAAAAAATCTTAATAGGTTTTTGCCCCTCTTTATTTTTTATTAAATAAGGAAAAACATAATTCTGGGTGGACTTCATAACTTTTCTCTCCTGGCTACCTGCGCTTTCCAAAGCTCAGGAAGCCCCAAGGATTCCCATGGGCACACAACCCTGTTTAAGGCACGTTCAGTCAAGAGCTCTGCCTTTACTCTGCCATTTCTTCTGATATTCCTGCCCTTTATCAGTTTTGTCTCCATCATTCCTCTTTCCATCTTCTCTTTCCTAAAAAGAAAACCTTCCAGGGGAACTGCCTCGCTCCTCGGGGGGCTCCGAGAGGCACCACTATCACCCAAGACATCTCCACAACAGCCACGTGGACAATTATGCCAGCAGCAGATAAAAGCAGAATTCCCTTCCTGCCTGGCTGAAATGAGGTTTGGAATTTTTTGTAAAGAAAACGACCTTGGTAATTTTTCCAGACATTTCCCTGGAGAGCCACGATTGGCACATCCCCGTTTCTGTCACCAGGAGGAACCACCAGGGCTGTGCTGGCTTCACTCCCTCACTATCCCCATGGATCAAGGGTGCACTTTGCCTCTTCCCAGCCTAAATGTGGAAAAACTGCTTGGAGTAAATGCTGGATTATGGAAGTAATGGATGAGACAGGCTGCTCTCCAAGAAAAGGAAATTTGGAGTGTCTGTGCTGCCACAAAACCTCTTGGGGCAGCAAGGAGGAGTTGGAGCCCAAAGATAAAATTGTGGTTTAAATTTAAAACATTCTTAGAAGTCCGTGTTTTAAAAGATCCTTTAGTTCCTAATGGTTATTTGGGATAGGTAGAAGACTGGAAATATACATGTGGGAAAAAGAAAAATGCAAAGGTCCAAGTAAAACAAACAATTCCCCCACCAAAAACTGAACCTATTGGAGGAGATTTTGTAGAACCCATCTAAAATCACCCCTCCCAATAAAAACACACAAAAATCTGTTTTATCTGCTCCATTTCTTTAGCCCACAGAGACACCACCACAAAAAGGGGGGAAAACCTTCATGTGGAGAGGGAATGAATGGGCAGGAGGAAGTGGGCAGAAACCTCTCCAGCCAGTTTGGCTGCTGGAGAAAAAGGCAAATTCTCCTTTTCAGGGAGGTGTTGCCAGATTAACTGACCAGTTTCAACCACCAAAGCAATTCTGATCTGCAAGAATTGTATGCCACTGGAGAAAATACTAAAAGTTTTCAAGGAAAGGCATCAAAAGCTTAGGCAAGGACTATCCACGTCAAAATTATGATATTGTTCAAAACTGTCATCTGGCACATTTAAAAGTTTAAATTTGGGTGGTTTCTTTGCCACCCATAAATATACACCCTCTTTTTGCTCTTATAGAATGACTTTAATCTCAAATTAAATAGTCCACATCACTGCTGGAATTGCCATCTAGGTCCTTCTCACGGTAAATAAAGCAAAAGTATTTATAGGCATTAAAAACAAACCAAAAAAGCAAAACTCTCATATAAAAGCTTAATTTCTTCCCATCTTCCTCTCTTCATCTCAACCCACTTCAGCCTGGTTTTTACTCTCATGTTTTTCAGCTTATCTAAAACGAAATCCTGAACCACCCCGATCTCTCCGTTCCTACAAAGCCCCACTGAAGTCGGTGAAGGAAATTCTTTACTGCAAAAAAGAATTCTTCACTATAAACAGAATTCTTTACTATGGAGAATTGAGTAGTAGAATTCTTTACTATGAAAAACTAAATCCTTCCCTGGGAGGGTGAGGAGGCCCTGGCACAGAGTGCCCAGAGAAGCCAGGGCAGCACCTGCGAGGTGCCCAAGGCCAGGCTGGACGGGGCTTGGAGCACCCTGGGACAGTGGAAGGTGCCCGTGGCAGGGGTGGGATGGGAAGGGCTTTAAGATCCCTTCCAACCCAGCCCATTCCAGGAGTCTGTGGAATTCCCCCTGTGCACACACCTGCTCCACATGTACAACGTGAGGATGCTGCCTCTGGCTTGGTGAAGCTTCGTGGCATCACCACAGCAACCCCAGAGATGCTGAGGTCCACAGCCATGCCTCAAAAATGTAATGCACTCTTTTGTACACCCAGGTGAGATTCTTTCACATGGAATGGTTAAGCCGAAGGAAAGAAACAGGAAAAAGTGAAAAAGGAAACAAAAAAAANAAAGAAAAGAAGAAAAGAAAAGAAAAGAAAAGAAAAGAAAAGAAAAGAAAAGAAAAGAAAAGAAAAGAAAAGAAAAGAGAAAAGAAAAGAAAAGAAAAGAAAAGAGAAAAGAAAAGAAAAGAAAAGAAAAGAAAAGAAAAGAAAAGAAAAGAAAAGAAAAGAAAAGAAAAGAAAAGCCTTTGTCCCAAAACAGTTTCTACCCTCGCTTTCTTTGGAAGAGTCATCTAAAAAGCCACGAGTGTTGCTGAATGCTCTTCCATGACATTTACCCTAAATCTTCCCCATTCCACTCTTTATTTCCAGCTCAAATTCCCTACCCCAGCCCGAGCATTTCCCTGTTACCTTCCCTTGTTTACAAGTTCAGCTCCACGGAGGCTGCTAAACCTTGTCCTGCACATTCCCTTCCCTTCCTCTTTCCATGCCATTATTCCTTCAGAGACCAGACAAAGGCACATTCAGGTGTCTTTGATAAATAAGGCAAAGCAGCATTTGAGCCCCAAAGTAGGAACACTGAATCATGTGGCTGGAATCCCTCGGAGTGAGTGTCCATGCAGACATGGCCATAAGTCATAAACCAGTTACCTCCCTTCCAGTGCATTGCACCGAGGTCCTAAAATGGGATATTTGTGTCCAGCACTCACTCTGTGATCTATGAGTCTCTGGGACTGAAATTGTAAAAAAAACCCCAGATATTTCCTGAAATCTCTGATTTTGGTAAGCTGTGTACAGCAAATAATGCAAGCAGGAGTACACACTCAATAATGCAACGTGAAAATATACACTGGGTATCATCAGGACAAAAACCCCATCCCAAAATCCTCTTCACAGAAAGTCTAAAACCTTTTGCTGTGCTAAGTTAATATAGAATGATATGGTTCTACAGGAAATCAACTTAGATGTTCACGTGCTTGCAGATAATCCTGGCCATTCAGAAGCAGTGGGATGGCAGAAATCCAATGGTTAGATGAAAAAAATAAAAAAAATTAGCATGGAGTAAAAAGTAACTTCAGGATGGATCAGAAACAGACCCCAGAATTCTGCATTTTCACACTCAACTCCTGTTCTTGCCCTCCCCAGCACTCACACAACCAGGTGCTGAGCCTTAAACCTGTTTTCTGGCTGTACTAATTACAATCTGAATTAACTTTTGATAAGACACCATGGCCAAAAGGCAGGACAGAGGTGGGGGCCTGTAAATCCCAGAGTGGTCACAGGCCAGAGTGACCCCACTGTGCTGACCTAGGGCAGGACATCTGCCCTACAACCCCCTGACTCCTTTATTCCATAGGAAATCTACACTTCCCAAGGGTTGGGATCACAGAATGCACCAGCTGGAAAGGAGCTCTGGAGGACTCCAATCCAACCTCCCAGTCCAGGGAGGTCCAGCTCCATCAGGATGTTCAGACCATTATCAATCAAGTCTCACATTCCTACAAAAACACGGATTTTACAACTTCTCCAGTGCACTGGTGTTTTAATTTTTCTTGTACCTAACTGGAATCTCCTTTTTCCCAAGTTGTGTCCATTGCCTCTCCCTGTGCCCCTCCAGGACAGCTCTGTCTCTGCCTTTTCCATACCCTGCAGCAGGAAATGCACTTTGGTGATTCCCCCTCCCTGGATGACAACCAGCTCTGTACTCTGAGTATCACTAAACCCCCATCTCAATATCACATCCACCTTTCCGATAGAAAATGGGCCCCATTTACCATGGAAATGAAACATAAACATGCTGGAAGACTGCCCACGAGGTGAACAGGGAAAGTTTAATAAATCTCCTTAAATCCAATCAACAGCTCCATTTAGACATTTCAACCACTACTCACAGCAACTCCACCTTAGCATGCAAACAATTTTCAGTCAAACTGCCAGCTCAGCAGGGAAAGATTTAAATCTGGATTTTCTTGTCCCATAACTTTTCATTTCTTGGTTGTCAAGGCCTGAGATATTCTGAATTCTGTGTACGGTAGGAGCAAGAGATACTGCCAACAAATCTCAATACCTCAGCAAGATTTTCTTCTTTCTTTTGAAACATGAGGAAGTATTTTTCAAAGCAAGTTGGGTCCTTTTAGGCAGCTGAGGTCACAGTGTCAGCTTGTTGTTGAGTCACTGCCTTGTGTTAGGAAAAGGCACAGATTCCATGGATTCCTTAGGAATTCTACCACTTACTGCAAATAATGCTATAATTTAATCATCTTAATCTTTGGTTTTAATGTGGTTAGAAGGTAAAGTTGCTTCCTGGGTTAACTTCATGCTGCCTGGAGAATTCCCCTTTTCTGCAACACTCATTTATTTTTAAAAGCTGGGATGAGATGGATAATTCTTGCAGTATTTTCTACAGTTTAACAAGTTTCTAATATAAGATTCTATCACAGAGCTTCACTGAATTACTCCACAAGAATGGCACCGTTCTTTGCTGAATGGGAATCCCCCATGGAAAACAGCAGAGTCTAAAATAGCTCCAAGATGGGAATCTATTCTCTGGCTCCCTGGGTGCTCTCACCTGCCTCCTTCCACATCCCCAGCATGCACTGAACCCACTCCAGGCTCCCTGAATCCTTTTCCCTGGCTTCTTTCCCAGCCTTTTCCATCAGGTATTTCCTCAGCATCCCAAGGAGAGTGACTTGCCCAGAGTGGGTTGTGGATTCCCAGTCCCTGGAAGTGTCCAAGGCCAGGCTGGACGGGGCTTGGAGCAACCTGGGGTAGTGGAAAGTGCCTGACACAAAGCCCAACAACCTGAGACACATTTTTATCTTAAAAATGAGAAGCCTTATGAATTTCTTTCTATGACTTTTCTCCCCCTCACCTCCCTCTTCAAGCTTTGCTCTGCAGCCCCAAATCGATCTCTTCCCTCTAACCAGAGTTTGGGCTCCTGAAATTTCTTCATCCCCAAATTAAATCACATTCATCTTCCCCTCTGTACTCCCTCTATTGATGTGAATTCTCCTCATCATCCCTTATTTTCTTATTTGATGTCAATAAGAATCTTATGAACTAAAAATACAACTCCCTCACTTTAGCCTGGTAATAATTCCTCACGTGAGGACCCTCCTGACCTCCTGCACTCCCAGCTCTCCTGCCCAAACTGATTTGATCTTCTGGCTTTCATCTTCTCTCACTGAACCAGCTGTGCCACAGGTGGAAAAGCTCCATGGAAATGTGCTCCATCCCTACTCCTGCACAGACATTTTTTATTTCCTTCCATGGAACTGTGGGCAAGCGTGGATGGAACAGGCACTGGGTTCTCACTAAAACTACGGACAAGTAGGTGAGGAACAAACAGGACACAGATTTTAAATGTGAATTTTGCAATTATAGAAATGTAAAATGTAAAGAATATTCAACTCAAGTAAAATATTTCTGTGGCCAAACCATTCTTGTGCAAAGCTTCGCTCAAAGCAAGATTTGAGATGGAGTCACAATCTTTAACCTCTGTGTGATTTAACCACTAAGTTTTAAATTCTGGACTATTTTCTCAGTCTAACTCCAAAAGCCTTTAAGGGAGAGAAAAAAACCCCAAAACACAACAGAGAAAAGTCAACACAAAGTTTAGATCCCACAGAGACTGTTTTAAACTTAATATCTCCAAGATCCCTCTTTTTGAGGGTTTCTTCGGTTAAGAAGTCACAAACTGCTGCCGCATTTGGGAAAAGAAACTCCATTTTCATGCGCGTTTCAAATCAATGGGAACAGTAAACATTAAGGTGAGGTCTGGTAAACAGATAAATTAGAGTCCACAAAATCTAAAGATGACAAAGAAATTATTTGCTACAACTTTCAGGGCAATTATGTGGACTGATAATTGCATTATTTACTGTTTTGAGTGATGATCTATCTTAGAGTTGTTTAAAATACGTGAATATGCAGGTTGTAAATTTGTGCTTGAATTTGTCAATAAGGAAGCAGATTAATGATATATTTATTGGTATTACCTGGTATAGCAAAGAACAGGTAAAAAATAACTGAAGTGTTGAAAAAATTGCAAAGTGTTTTCAATGCCAAGGCTTTGGGCACAAAGTGAGTGCAGAACATCGAATAAATGAGGAAAAAAAATACAAAGAGGCAACAAAAAAGATTATCTAGCAGTGATAGTGAGTTGAGAGTAGAAACCCAAAAGAGTTACAAGTCTAGACAAAGTAACTATTTAGAATATTTATAAAAGGTTCAGAGACTGAAGGCAGATTCTCTGTAGGCATCAGGTATCTTAAAAACGGGCTTTTAATGAGAAGTAACTGCAGCAAAGTGACCAAAGCAGTTCCATAAAAGGCTGCAAGAACACGCGTGGCAGGAGACTCCAGGAAAAAGGCAAACATTCCCCAAACTCAGAGCATGGAACAGTCATTCATCAGCTGCTGAAAAGCTGCTGAAAGTTCAGAACTGTTCTTCAGAAGAATGAAGGAAATTTCAAACCATGAGCTCCAGGGACAAAGCCCCATGGAAAACAACCACACGTGAAGGAGCGGGAGCTTCTTTCAGGAGAACTTCAAGAGATGACAAAGCTCAACTTCTGCTGCCTTTCCACTGCCATTGCCAAGGAGTTACATCCTTGAAGTCACACTCCATGGAAATGACAGCAGCAGACACCCAAAATGCTGCAGCAGAGCCCCAAGAAGGGCACATGGGATGGGATGGATTTGATGCGGTGGAGATCCTTTCACTGGGAACCCTCCGGTGGCGCGAACGCATCCGGGCGGCTGCGATCCCACACGGAGCTACGGATTCCACAGTCAGGATCACATGGAGACATCAGGAGGAGCAGAGCAAGACTTTCAGAGAAATTAAATAAATTATAGCTCCAACGAGGCTGAGGCAGCTGGAGCTTCACAACATCTGACTGGGCACGGAGGGAAAACCGATCCGGGAATGGCACCTCCAGCAAGGACGCTGGAGAATCTCACTCATCAACAGCTCCCAGTGCTCAGCATCACAGCTCAGCCTTTTCCTGCACAAAACTATCTGGGAATTCTCGAACTAGAGAGCTCGAGAGTCTGCAGCTGTTTTAAAAAATATGAAGATTTTCACAAAAAAAAAAATCAAGACTGATAGTAATAATTGTCAACTATTTCTTATTTAGGGAGAGTTTATAAGGAGTTGTGAAGGATCTCCTACCAGGAATCCCACATGGCATCATTTACTCATGGAGGGAAATTCAAAGGGAGAGAGAAGGCCAATCTATGGCCAGTGCAGATGGACTTGATTTGAATTGTACTTCATTTAAAAGCAAACCCTCACACCTGCAAACATCAGAATATATTCATTTATATCAGCATATTTATAACCCAACACCAAAAATAATGTAACATAGAGAATTACCTTGTGTCTAAAGCTTATTAAATTAGAGAATTCAAAAATTAATCTAAAAATGCTCTGGTTGCACAAAAAATCTTGACTTTAGTCAATGAAAAATTTAATGAATTAACACATGGATTTCTTCTAAGTATCTGGAATGTGACAATCAATTTGTGATTGGCAAAACATTTCCATTCTGCAGGAATTGTTTTCAAAAGCTACTGAGAAACTGTGTAAGTTTTCAGGATGCTTCCCTGGACCTTCTCTGCTCCGCACCACCACACCTTCAATTCCAGGAGCACAATATTCAGTTTAACTTTCAAATACAAATGTCTGGAATATAAAAGTTGGCATTGGAAGGGTTGGTTTTGTTTGTTTGCTTTGTGTGTTTATATCATTTTTTAAAGTATGGACAAAGCCATCAGACCATATTTAGGTACTCAAAATCCTTCCACAAAATCCCAGAATCATTCAGGCTGGAAAAGACTTTTAAGACCCTCGAGTCCAACCATTCCCCAGCACTGCCAAGGCCACCACTGAGCCGTGTCCCCAGGTGCCACATGGTTTCTAAATCCAGGGATGGGGACCCCTGGACAGCCTGTGCCAGGGCTGGACAACCCTTTCCATGAAGAAATTTTCCTCAATATCCAACCTAAACCTCCTCTGGTACAACTTGAGGCCATTCCCCTTGTTCCTTGGGAGCAAAGACCAACATCCACCTTTTCTGAGATTGTTTCAACATTCTCTAACATTGCCACTTTCCAAATGTCATCCTGTGTGAGGAATTAAGGGCACATGGATTATAAACACCAAAGTATGACTCCTATCTGTAAAAATAGATGTATCTGTAAAAATGCAGATGTATCATTTACCATTTATTTTGATATTAAAGCACAATTAAAATCATTCAACTCTATGAAGCAGAGCAGCCTTCATCAAAATCTCCAAGTTTGTTTTTTATCTAGAAAAAGATGAAGCTAAAATTATCCCATCACAATACTACGGGTCAAAACTCAACCACTGCCCAAGATTCCTCCCAAATTAATATGGTTTTATAGGAGGCAATGGAAGGACAAGAATGGTTCTGCCTTGGAGATGGCTGGATGCATCCCCAGGATTTTAATCCCAGATTTTTCTTCTGTCATTGAGTGTTTTAATTACTTTTAGCAGACAGTTAAGCAGCAGAACTGAGGTGGTATCTGTAGGCTAAATCTCTCTTGGCCTGCTGAGTGCTGACTGGGCTGTCTGCCCTGAGCTGGGATGGATCCTCATTCTGTGAAAGTGTATCCCAACAGGCTGCATTAAATCATCAAGGAGCCCTGGAAAATGCCCCATGTGAATGTGCCCAAGCATGCTGGGGAGAAAGTGGAGGAAAAACGCAAGATAAGAAGAGCCAGCGACTGCACATCACTTTCTGCACATTATTTTTGCTGCTGCCTCTGCAGTTCACTGTGGGTTGTAGCAGCACCTTCCCAACAAGGATCCTGCACTCCCTGTTGGACAGTGAGGAGGTAAAAACCCAGCACCCACCACTCAACTTGTGTTCCACAACTAGCGACCTCATCACGTAAATGGGTGGGGTCTCTACATCTACCACGGGCAAAAATGACCATGAAAAACAATCTGAATATCACTGGGTTGTAAAATGTTCTTCTGTCCCTTTAACTGTTGTTTTGTTTTAGCTTGTTGGTTGAGAATTTAAATAATAGAAAAAACTTGAATGACATTTCCTGGTTTCAGACTCGAGGTCCATCTCAGACACCTGCAGCAGATGCCTTAAATTGGTATTCCATGGTACTGGTCCCACAATTTCTGCCTCCATGAAGAAAGGATGGGATTTTTTTTTTAGGGAATGTTGACTTATACATCTATCCCTTAATTAGAGAAAAAATATGCCTTCTGAATTCTGAAGGCTGTTCCAATTCTGCTCAATCTAAACAGGATCCCATTTCAATTTCCCATACTAAATTCCCACATCCCTTTAAAAGCTGCCCAATTAAAGCTGCATAGAAAGATGAGTGGTCTCAAAATGGAAGGGGAAAAAAGCCATTTTTAATGATGCTTTATCATCAGTGATAAATAGAACTACAAAAATAACTGTTTGGCCGACACACTTAATTGAGCAACATTTTCTACTACATATTTTTACCTGTAATAGTTTGGTTTCTTAAATCAGAAAAAAACAGGGTTTTTTTTTCCTCAATTCAACTTGCTGAATATAAACACATAGAAGTTCAGCACAGTCTCATTCTTATTTTTTTCCTTTTTTAAAATCCACCACTATTCCCTAAAATTACAACACACAATGAGAACGAGCCATCTTAGCCAAAGTCCTGAATGCTGCACAAGAGAAGAAGTTAGGGCACTGGAAAACCTTGAATATGGTATTAAAATCCTTAAATACAACATTCAAATCCTTAAATATAACATTCATATTCTTCAAGGTAGCATTGGAGAAAGGAGGCATTAAAGGAAGTTTAAATGAGCGTTTCACTCTGTATTCTTTAACACAGAGCTCTCAGGGCAGGTCAGTCACTCTCAAGGCTTAACCATGTTTTCCCTGATGTTTCTTCCCATCGAATTCAGAGAAAGCTCCGTTCTGCATTTAATCCCTGAGTTGCCATCAGCTGCCAGCCCAGCAGCACCCCCACGTCCCCATAAACCATACGGCCCCGACAGGAGCCCGCGGCCCTTTCTGCACACACCTGCTGCTGCTGCGGCACCGAAAGGCCCCCGAGGCTCCCAGCCGGGGGCCACAAGGCAGCGAGTGCCCGTCACGGGCCGGGCAGGGCTGCACCACGGCAGCCAGGAGCCGCCTGGCACGGCCCGTGGCACACGGAGCTGGGGCACGGAGGGGGCACGCCGGGCTCGGGGCACCGCGGTGACCAGGGCGGAGCGCAGGGATGTTCCTGCTGCCTGCTGTTCTTCCCGGGGTAAGTGACACGGGGCTCTGCTCCCAGACTGGGCTCATGGGGATGCTGCNTTGGAGCAACCTGGGATAGTGGAAGGTCCCGTGCCATGGGACTGGATGAATTCTAATGTCCCTTCCAACCCAAACCATTCCACGATTCTACAATAATTCTGTGATTTAGACAATTTATTCCTTACAAAGTTATGCAGAGCTGGAAGACAAATCTGAACTGTTCATCTCAAACAAGGCACTGCACGTATCGCTGAGCCTTGTCTTCCTTTCATCTAAAAAAAAATCCGCCCCCAACAAACCCCAAACAAATCATGTTGGAACTTCTCTAATTACAAAATCAAACATGAAATTTCTCCTGTGACATTTTCGGTACTTGCAGTGATGAACTCCTGCGATACACACGGAGTATGACAGAAAATCATTCTGCAAGTTCACAAGTGATAAGCTCCTACCCTTTTTGGCACATCTCAGCTCTGATAGCAGTCAATTTTTTCCTCATTATAAATGGGAAAAGTAAAGATATCATGCAAAGGCCACTTAAAAGCAAAACAAAATCAAGGAATGCAAATTTATATTGGAGTTACACAACTGCCAAGAATGCTCCGAGCCTGCTGATCTTCTGTTTATTGCTCGCATGTTCTGCTCTTTGCCTCAGCCATGCGTCTGCAACACTGAAAACTTCAAAAAGTGTCTTTTAAAAGCTGACTTCGAATCCTTGAGAGCGTGAGTCAGACATAATTTACATGGCTGAAATTTCACCGAGCAACTTGGAAATTACACCGCCACAAACCCCGTCAGGAAGAGTCGCTCGCAGCCTCTGCGTGCGCTCAGTTCCTGTAATCCTGAGCCCTCTCCCAACAGGAATAAATTCCACATTATATTAAGAGTGACGCAGGGCTGCCATCAGTCACTTTTTAAGGCACAGATGCGGGAGGGTGGGATCAAGACGGGAGCACAGGGGAAGGAAGTGAGAGCGCTGGGAATACGGCTGAGCCCCGGACCTTTCACCACGGACCATATGCTCCCCTGGCATCCCAACACGTCCTTAACAACCAGACAACCTTTTCCCACACTCATTTTGTTTAGCCAGACTGCTCCAAACACACCTCCTTTTTTCAATTAGCCACGCAAACATGGGAAAGTGCTCGCAGACCCCTGGTGCCTGTTAATGACGCGCCCAGGAAAAGGGCTGCGAGCTCAAAAAACAGCTCCCACTTCTGCAAGATCCACTCCAACACGTGGGATGCAGCAATGCCTGGGAGGTTTAGATTGGGAATTAAGAAAAATAACTCCACTGAAAGCGAGTCCAGCCCTGGCACAGCTGCCTGGGGCAGTGGTGGAGCCCCCATCCCTGGAGGGATTTCAAAGCCGTGTGGATGTGGCACTTGGTGGCCTTGGAAGTGCTGGGAATGGTTGGACTCGATGGTCTGAGAGGGCTTTTCCAACCTAAATGATTCTGATTCTGTTATTCTACCATGGAGGCAAAGGTTGGGAAGGGATTTGCAGTGTTCTCTCTCCCCCATTAATTCCTCTGAGACCGCAACATTTGCTCCTCTTGCCCACTGGGACACCAGGAGGCATAAAAAGAAAGGAAAAGCTGTTTGTAAATAATAAAAAACAAGGAGAAAGAACTTCTGTCCTTCTCCAAAGGATGTCCCAAGGCTCCACTACTCCCAAAAACTCCTGGAGATGTGTCAGGGATCCAGTGCCCTCCAGGTGAAGCACAGACACCGCAGATTTTGATAGCAAATCTTCATTTTTTTTGGAAAAAAGCTATTCTCACTCTGGGATAATAATGCATGATAGTCACCTGTCCAGAGAGGAAACACAAATCTTTGTAAAGGAAGAGCTGACTCAGAAGATTTGAAGAAAGGGCAGAAAAATACAGGATTTTTTTCCTTTTTAAAGCCCAGCTGTGTTTTATTTCCTCCTGGAAGATAACAACCAGCACAGCTCTCAAACCTGGGCAGACCCAAGCTCTTCACCTGAGCATTGTTCACTCTTCTGACAAACTCAAAGGCCACTCAAAACCGACCAATTCTCTGTCCATTGGAAAAGTAATGGGATATCTGGGCCATTATTTTGCACCAATCTGTATTTTGAGACTGTTGACTCCATGTTTTCATCTTTTTAACTGAGTTCTACTTGTTTACGGACAACTTACTTAAAGATTAAAATGAAAAAAATGTTAAAATAAAAAAAAAAATCAGTCCAATTCAGTATCCTAAGCACCAAAGCAGAAGTTTTCATAAAGCATTAATTTCCAGAGATGCTAAATAATCTTATTTGAGACCATTTCTTCCAAGCTCTGTCGATATCTGATATTATTTAAACAGCACGGTGACAACCATGAAAAACATTCTGCTTTGAAAGTTTTCTCCTTAGATTTAGATCCCAGCCATTAAAAAAAGTCTCCTGAATTGTCCTTCCTTACTCAGTTTGAGGCACAAAAATGCCAAAGAGCAGCAAAAGTTTCCCTCATCATTTTTTGCTGTTCATTCCTCTCATGAATATAGTGATGTGCTTAATTATGGTGCTGAATTATTGCCTAACATCTCAATTCACCCTTTACCAGACCAATCCCTGTTTGTCCTTTCAGCTCTGACCAGGTGGTTTCACACGGTGAATTTAACATTTCATCCATGAATTGGAAATATGATAAACCCACAAAGCAACACGGGTATCATCCTGCCACCTCCTGAATCCATTTCAAAATCCCCACTGAATTAATCTAAAGTTCCTATTTATTACCCAGACATCAACAGGACACGTCTACCAGAGAATGCTCTAAAATCTCTTTTATTTGACTATAATTCAGGGCAGAAGTAACATAATCTTATTTTCAGACACCACAGCAGGAAGAGATTTCTAATCCCAACTCTGACACTGACTTGAGCAAGTTATTTAATCTCTCTCAGCTGCCACTTGGCAAATGACATATTTTTTCTTTGCCTCTTAAGTACTCTGAGGATGCAGAAATAGATACATCTTTGAAATCACTAAAAGCAAACAAAAAAACTCAAGAAAATCAAAGTACCACAAAACATAAAAAACCAAATTAGGTGCACTGAAGGTATCATAAAATAATTACAGCAAAGGATAACAACCTAAGGATATTCAGAAGTGAGGCTTCTCTTCCTACTCACACATTTTTCCAAACAGAATAAAAATCAAGATTTTTGTCTTAATTTTCACATTGCCTGAAGGAAAAAAAAAAAGGAAGATCAAACCCAAAAAAAACAACCTTACAATTTTTTTTCCCTGCTGCTGCTTTGCCATTCAGGGAGGTTTGAAGCAGAAGCTCTGATTCTGTTTGTATTCCTGGGAACTCCAGGCTGCTCTGGCACACATTTAAAAGGTTATCTTTAAAACCAGAAGAGTTCAAAATTGATCTTTTCAAGCTAATATGTACTCCTGCATGGACGGGGCTTATGTTGCACTGTTTAAAAAGAGGGAATGAGCAAGTGCTGCTGCTGAGATTCTGCTCACAGAGCTCCTGCCCACTTGTCTCTGCTTCCCTCCTCCCATTTTTTACCTTTCCATGGCCAAGGCAGCCCTGGCATCACCACAGAACTCAGCCAAGATTATTTTTGTCATGTAAAAGTATCATTTACATAATGCCTAATTAAACACGTGACTCCGGCAAAGAATCCAGATTCCCCCTCTCCAATATTCCACAGAAATGCTCTTCCAGCACCTCCAGATAATTTAGGAAAACTTACAGTCGATTTATTCCGTGTGACACTGGTAAACAAATTAATGTGGGATTTAATTGCTTTGTCTCCTCAGCTCGGGCTTGCTTTTAGCGATGTTTATCTGGAATTATTATCTACAAAGAAAATAAATTGTAATTGAGCTTATAAAACTGATGGCGGTTTGAAGTTGACAACTGTCACCGTTATTAATCTGAATTTCACTTCAGGGGAGAAGAATGCTTGATCAAGTATTTCTGCAAGGAAGGCTGGTTTTCTGCTGTCTCATGTTTCCTGCAGTATTGTACTCACATGCAGGGTTTTTTTTTTCCACATTTATTTATTTATTTATTGCATTTGTATAAACCACTCTGTTTCTTTCTCCCAAAGCACACCAGAAACCCATCTTTAAGCAACCTTTTTTTCCCCTAGAGAAACATAAAATAATCAAATCTTTGCAACACCTGATCCATAACCAGCACGGAGAAACAAACAAAACAACTGAAGTAAAAAAAAAATATATTCCTTAATCATTATTATATAATTCATACTGCCTCAGCAGTATTAGCAGAGATCATTAAAAAACCCTAAATACAAATATTAGTGTGCAAAATAGCAATAACCCATCTGGCTTGCATTAGCTGAAGCAAAGTTTGGATATGCTGGAGAGCTGAAAAAATGATGACAACACGAGCTATGCATTCCTAAAAGACCTATACATTTCCCAAATTCCTGTCTGATTACAACATATCTCACAGCTCCAGGAATTACCCCCACAAAAACTCCTCTACAGGTATAAACCACCACTCTGACACTGCCTCTGTGAAGCAGCTTCAGCAGGATAAAAATAAATAAATTTGCATATTTAAAACTGAAGATATGGATTAACAAATAAGGCATGAATGTCCCAACCAGGACAGAATTAGCTTTTAAATTCTGATTTTCACCTGAAGGTCTTTTCCCTTCCTGTTTTGAGATTTACAGCAATAAAATGCATTGAAATCTAGAAGTGAAAGTTTATTTTCTTTAAGGAAAAGAACCCATGCAGGCTGGAGGATGGGAAAGGAAGTAAGCAAAAAGAAGGATGTTTGGATATTTGCCACTGTGAATATGAATGACTTCAGTAAACCTTGGTTATTTTGGACTGGAAATGTTTTCTCTTTTTAGGACATAATGACCATAGCCTGGAATTACTGTGGATTAGACACGTGGGCATGAGAAATTGCTTGGGAATTGCACTGGGGGAAGGCCAGGCAGGGCTATGAGGATCCTGGCCACATAAAAGAACCCAGCTCAGGCTTTCAGACACTCACCTATGCTCAGGTAATGGCATAATCGACATGCTGTAATTAAATATTTTATGAACATACGCATCCACGCTCATTTTCCAGTCCCTAAACCCAGGGAAGCGCTGCTTCCCCAACGTGCAAAGCTCAGGAAGAGCCACAGCAATAAATTCCTTGTGTTACCAACGCAGCAAAAGAGCCTTTTCCTCTGATCAAACACTCCGGATCCCCCTTTACTGTCCCTGCTTTGGGGTGGGTGGGGAAGAAGAGAGGGAGAGGGGAGGAAATGCCCCTTCAGGTGTGGCTGGCTGAGCCAAGGGGGGCGTTCTGAGGGACGGACAGACGGACGTGACCCAGATTCCTTCTCCCCAGTCAGGAGCAGGCAGCGCAGAGCGAGCGGCTCCAGCGTGTCCCAGCCCGTCCCTCTGCAGCTCTGGGGCTTTCTGCACCTCAGCCTGCTCCAGCCACACTCCCAGGCCCCAGCTGAATGAATCTCTTCTCCCAGGGACTGATGGACCCCAGCAGAGACAACAAGTCCTCACAGAGGTGGATTTCTGGCCATTTCCAGGCCAGCACTCCTTGCAGAGCCACTTGAGCACTCAGCTGAAGAGATGTGTCTCCTAAAGGCTGTGGCAGAGCTCCTCTCTTCCCATTTCCTTTGGAGACCTGGCTCTGCTCTCCATGAAAAAGCAGAAAGTAACTGGCAGCTTTTTAATTTTCTTCCTCTCTCCCACCCCCAGCAATGATCCCATGCACAAAACATGCAAGTGCTATTTCCCACTGATGGATTGTGTCCTTAAGGAATGCCAGAATGCTGAAGCCCTTTCCTTAAAGTATTCAAGTGTCTGGGCCAGGAAAGGCAAGGAGAGGCAAAGATAAGGAAGGATGAACACTCTTCTTCCTTTAAAGTTTGGTAAGTTTACACAGGAAAAATTAAAATGCCAACTTCACTGTTCCTGAAGACATCATTGGGACAAAGCTTCCCCGGTTTACTGGTTCTGTCATCTTAATGCTGCCATGGAGAACCCCAAAATGGGCCCCTGTGTCCATCAGAGACATCAGTGTAGAGGCCAAGAGCAGCCTGCTCAGGGATTCTGCATCTCCACCTCAGCTGTACTGACTCAAGTCTGCATCCAGTGGCACTTTTCCAGCTTCTGAAGGGACTACAGCACGATACCAACCACCTCCTTTTCAGTTCTTTAATTAACAGTATGGTGAAGGTTCCAAATCAGACACACCAGGTAATAAAAAGCAGCTGCCACGCCTTGAGTTTCAGAAAAGGTTCTGGCACAAAACTTCTCTGGGTTTCCAAAACTCAGCTTTCAGATACACCTGCAGTGTCTGCTTCCTTTCCAAATTGTTGGGGGTTTATGACAAATTCATATTTCTGTGTCACAGAGCAATGAACACACAACTGGCTGAAAAGTCTTGGTAGGATCCAAAAGGATCTTGTCAGGCAATTGTTGATTTGTGACTGGAGGTGTTCACAGGGGAGGTTCTGCTCAAAAAAATTGTGCCATTTTTGCACGTGGGCTTGTGCTGGCAAAGGGAGGGAGGACGTGGCTGCATCCCAGCCCTGGACACCTGCACAGGTAAGGGTGAGGAAATACACAGGATCTGTGCAGCACCCAGGATGTAAAAAGCCATGGAATTGGGTTGGAAGGGTCATTAAAGCCCATCTTGATCCACCTCCTGCTATGGGCAGGGACATCTTCCATTATCCCAGGCTGCTCCAACCTGGCCTTGGGCACTTCCAGGGATCCAGGGGCAGCCACAGCTTCTCTGGGCACCCTGCGCCAGGGCCTCCCCACCCTCCCAGCCAGGAATTCCTTCCAAGTATCCCATCTGTCCCTGACCTCTCCAGCTCTCCTGGAGCCCCTTTAGGCCCTGGAAGGGGCTCTGAGCTCTCCCTGGAGCCCCTTTAGGCCATTCCCTGTGTCCTGTCTCTCCATCCCTTGTCCCCAGTCCCTTTCCAGCTCTTCTGAGGCCCCTTCAGGCCCTAGAAGGAACTGTGAGCTCTTCCTGGAGCCTTCTCCTCTCCAGGTGAACATTCCCAACTCTCCCAGCCTGGCTCCAGAGGGGCTCCAGCCCTTGGAGCAGCTCTGTGGCCTCCTCTGGACTCTCTCCAGCAGCTCCAGGTCCCTTCTGTGCTGGGCCCCAGAGCTGGAGGCAGCCCTGCACGTGGGGTCTCACCTGAGCAGAGCAGAGAGGCACAAACCCCCCCCCTGACCTGCCCCCTGCTCCTCACTCAGCTGGAGCACAGCCCACCAGCAGCTGCCTGCAATTCCCAACATGCAGGTGGAGAGGAGTTTCCAAACACCTTTGCCAGGCCTGACAAGACATGGGAAGTGACAAGGAGAGCTCAGCCTGCTTTAGCTACCAACTTACAAGAGAACCTACGTCATCCTCTACTAGGAACATCAAAAACTTGTAGCAGGTACAGAACTTCAGACACAAACAGTCCTGCAGAGCTTCTTAAAGGGAATAACACAAATCTGTATCCTGGACAATAAATGCCACTGCAAGCTGGAGGATTTCCATCCTGCTTCTCTGTGGTTTCTAATTCAAGTTCTAAACTAAAGTCAGATTTTTGTTCTTTTCTGTACTTTCTTAGAACAAGCAACAGCAACTTTCCACCACTTGCAATCCCCACACAACTATTTTGCTGTATCTGAACAGAGCTACCCTTGGCAGGAATGTTTTAATCCGTGGGTGGACACCCAGCCATCATTCTGCACACACATCCTGGTTTCAGAGAACTTTTCCTTTAGGTTTATTTTGCAGGGAAAAGCTTTGGGTTTTAGAAGGAAAAAAAAAAAGTCCAAATTGAGACAAGCTACTTAAATGCCAGCAAAACTTCCTGTACTGGGGAGAAAAAGGCAGAGATGAATAATCTGTCTGCAAATATCCACACATAAAATAGAAAACGTGATACTATCACTCATTCCTTGACTGGGACAAATGGAGTCTCTCTCCAGCTCCATCCCTGAAGTCCAGGAGATGTTTTGGGTGGCCTCAGGTCTGTTTTCCTGGATGTACACTTCCACAGCACCTCCTTCCAGGTCCAGAGCAGCCTCTTAATGAGCTGCTCATCAACTGCTAAACCCACGTGCATCACGTGAGGTTTCATTCTGCACTCGCTGCTGAACAGAGCAGGCTCTAAAGGAGGGCAGTTCAGAAAAAGCACAAATTATTTATGAGTATGGATCCTGTGACTTTTGCAGAACACAACTGTACGGTGAAATATTCCTAAATGATACCCTGAAACGCTCCAGAGAGTATTCAGACACATCCACTGCCCTTTCTCCCCAGCGTCCAAAACAGCTGTAAAAAAATCTCAAGTTTTTAGCAGCAAATTTCTGTTTTCTCTGGGGGAAGGGAAAAGATCAGTATTTATTTCTCCAAAATCCCCTTCACAGATGAACCCAAACTTACACAGCAAAGTGGCACAATGCTGCCTGCCAAGGTTTAACGCAACATTTTACATCCAGTTTTGAACAACTTCTGAGAAAACCCCCAAAACGCTGACATTTATCCCAAACTGATGCATTCAGCCCTGTATCCTTGCACTCTGTATTTCACATGAGGTTAGGAAGAGCCAGCAGACAACAAGCCAGGAGCAGGGAGCCTGCACACCAAACACTGCCACAGTTTGCTGCAGGAACAACTTCCAAGGACTGGGAGCTTCCCTGCGAGCCAGTGCTCCCCTTCCCAGGCAGAGCCAGCTCACATTGCTGCAGCAGGCACTGCACTTGAGTTCCTACACCCAGGTTAGCCCCAGTAAGCCCAAACTTCCAGCCAAAAGTGGAGCTTGCAGCAGTTTGATTGGCAGCTGATGGATTTTGCTAATTAATGTAAATGGTGCTAACCCGATCCATGGCTCGCGGTTGGATTCCCATCTGGAATACACCACGAGTGTCACTCCCAGAGATGTCTCACCCCAGACTTGGTATCACCAGGAGGTGAAATAAAATCATGTACAACAGGCACGTGGTTTGGATTAACGATTTTTGCACAAATGGGGGTGTGTGTAATTTGATATGTGAGAGCACTACAACGGCCAGGATGTTCCAGCTTTGCTCTGTATTCCCTGAACCTTCTAATGCTAAAACCTGGCACTGCTCAAAGGAGCATTTTCACCACTTTGCCTGATCTATAACACTCATCATAATGTGCCTAAGAACTATTAAGGGGAAAGACAAGTCTATGACTTTGGGAGAAACATCAAAAATATGCATTTTTTACTGAAAACACAGCTAGAGGCTGATCAAACCACTCAACACCACCAGAAATGTTTCTAGAAACCGAGGAGCCTCTTTTGCAGGGAAATGACAAGTCTGGCTACTCCTCCTCTTCCCATCTCTACTACGAGGAGTTTGAAAGGTTCTTCCTCGATTTCTAAGCATAGACCTGGTGATCAGATTCTGCACGATAGGTTTATGAACAGGACAGGATGATTTCACACTGCAACAGCACAACAAAACACAGGGCAAGTTCCAGCACTGCTCTGAGCCCTCCCTAAGGTCACCACCCATGAGGACACGGCCCAAGAACCCGAGTCACTGAGTCTGAAACACAACCAGAAGAGAAGCAGCCAGAGCTGCTGTAAACTTGATTATGATGTGGGAAAATAGGAGAAGGGACTTCCAGTTTATAAACCATAACATTACACTTCTGAGAGAACAAGCTGGATGTCAAAAGCATTCATAAAACCAGTAGTAAAACCATGATCCTGATTTTTAACAACTAAAATGGACACCCAGCAAGGCAAATAACAAATACCTCATTATCAGTGGGTTCTAGGAAGTTTGCATTTATTAAAACCCCCTAGAAAACAAACCCCCAAAATACCCAACCCCCAAACTCGATGTACAGGTCTAGCAAGTATGACAGCATATTTCTGTGAACTCCCAGCTCCTGTAACCCTACCACGCTGGTAACTCAATAGTGCCACGCAGTTATTGGTGTCCCAGGAGCCTCTCGCCCGGAGGGACACGTCCGGTGCCTCAATTAAACCAGGATGACCCTGCAGCCACTCGTATTTGTGCTCCTCACCAGCTCTGGGGAGCTTCTGCTGGCAAACCCCAGTCCGAGTCCAGCACCCTGCTAAACTTTTGTTCGTGTCTCTGGGATTCAGTGGAATTCCTGAGCAGAGTCGTTTCCTACCCCTTTGTAATCCCCCATAAACAGTTCAATCATTAACAGCATTAACAACCTGTGTGCCACACAACAAACCCTTTATGGCCTCCTCTGCGTCTGCCCTCACTGCCTGGGGCTTTTCACCTTTTCTGCTTCTCTTGCTGTCTTAGTGCACTCCAATTCTTCTTTCACTTGGGGGTGGGGAAGAACTGGAGTATTTTTCAGTGAGGAGATAAAAAGAACAAAAAAAAAAAGCCACCCCAAAGAAAAGAAGCCCCAATCCTTTTGTTCTGCTCAGACTGGTATTTTGTACATTTGGTCTGCTCTCCCATATTTATTCTTATAATCCAAAATGCTCAGAGAGAAACCTTTCTTCACAAGATGCTCCCAACCCCCTACCAAATATTAGATATCACTTACCTAAAAATAGAAACTAAGGTCTAAATTGGTAAATTATATCATTGATCCAACCCTTTTTATCTGTGCTAAGAAAGCTGTAGAATATATAAACGTAGTGGAAGTCTCAGTGCACAAAAAGTGACCATCCTGGACCCTTGGTGGAACAATTTTACATCCATTTTTCTTTTCATTCACTTCATTTTCATAAGTTCATATGAACTTATCAGTGGACAAGAAACCAAAACATCATCTCATGGACTTTTGGTTAGTTTAAGGCTTTGTTATTTATTTTTATTTTGAATACAATGTCATTTTAAGTTCTGGAAGCAGCATCAGGGAACTGCACCCATCTCACCTCATTATTGAAGGGTCTCAGGGTTTCTAATACCAGCATAAAAAAAACAAACTTACTCAAAGGTTACATCCTTGCCACCACTGGGTTTTCTCCTTCTAGATCATCACACAAAGCAAAGGGATGACCCTAAAGCAGCACCACCTTGTCCATCTGGGCCCACCCCATCCCATCAGAAAAGTGTCCATGTCCAGAAGCATCTTCAGATTAATTAAAAATATTAAAACAATTACACACACATGCTCAACCCAAGGAGGACCATCCTCTCCAAAGCCAGCTTTCCCTCAAGATACAATCGTTCTGCTCATCATTTCTCAGCCAACTGCTCAATAAGCTGCATATTGAATGTGAGATGTCTAATGAGCATCTCCATGACTGCAGAAATGACAACTTCCCAAAACAGAAGGTCTGATTCCCAAACTGCTGCAGTCTGGATAACGTTCACCTGCCATCAGGCTGCTGGAATATTTCTCATTGCCTTGGCTAGACACAGGACAAGTGGAATTCTCCCAGTCAAGTCCCACGTAGGACTAACTTTATACAAATTCCTCCAGGATTTTCTCTCTCCGATTTCCCCTCATTACCAAGGTCAGTATCAAGCACCAGCAGGGCCAATCCCCTAAAACAAGAAGCCATTTTCCATGAGAATGACAGTGGAGTGAAGGATTGTGCTCCTGATGCCTGCAAGCCTCCCACAAGTCCCAACCAGCAGGGACACGACCGCTCCGAGAGCCTCCATGGCTCACCTGGCTCCACCTGCTCCGCTCCCCGCCCACACCCCGCTGCAGAGGGGCACGTTCCAGAGGCATTACCAGCTCTGGGGATGGGAGGACAGCCCATGGATCCTGCCAGGAATGCTGCTGTGCTTCGGACACACATCCAGCTGAGCGGGCCCCGGGGGTGCGGAGCAGAGCGCCGCTCGCGCCCGAACACCCAACTCACCTGGCACAAAGAACGGAGCTGACGGATCATGGCACGGACCCTGCGGCCAAATGACCCTGAAATAATTCCATTAATACTGCCCAGGCCCTCTGCAGAGGGGCCAGTTCTCAGCAAAACTTCTGTGGGTGCTCACGGAGAGCAGCACGGGGTGGAAACCCTCCCTCTCCCAAAACCAGACCCATGTGTGATATGTTAAATTACTCCAATTTATCTGCTATGTTGCTATCATGTTTCCTTAATGATAAATTCATTCTAAGAATATGAACAATTCTATTAAAATGTCTATTTCAAGAGACTAAAATTCACTTTTTAACCTGCGTGCTCCAAACTCTCTCACGCTGCAGCTCAAGGACTGCAGAGTAAAACGAGATCTAAAGCAATCCCAGTTCTGAACCAGGTTAAATATCTCAATTTCCTTCATGCTGGAAGTTCAGCGTCCCCTTCCCATCCTGTCCTTCTTAACCTGCTGCCGGCTGAAGATAATCTCTGCCAGGCTTCCCAACTGCTGACACAGGAACCTCCGTGAGCACACTGAACTACTTCCTTTTCTCCTTGAAAAGATTTAATAACCTACAACTTTCTTCTCTGCCCTACTTGGAGTCTATCGTTTGCCTCCCTCTCGTATCGAATCTGCTAAAATAAAATTTTATAGAGTGTCAATTCAACAAAGGCAAAACTATAAAGTCCCTTCTGACAGCTTCCTTTCTGCAAAAAATTTAATCAAAAAAGAGAGAAAAAAAAAATCCTTTGCCCTTGAGAAGATGAATTGAATAGCCTTAGGTATTCTATAGCTGTATTTATGAAAAGCTTTTGGACACTAAAAGTCTCTACAGAAACGGGGAAAGTGTTTTGCTCAGGTCATAAAACTTCTTTTCTCACTGCACAGAGGAAAATACGCTGTGCTCCACTACGAGCCATCAGCTGACCCCTGGGAGAGGCACCAGCCCCATCCAGCCCACAGCAAAGTGCTGCCTATGGGATAATAACCCCCCAAAACCCCACAAACATGCACAGAAAACATAACTGCTCCCCTCAATCTGAATAGATTTCTCTCCAGAAACACACAGTGCTCTCTGCCCAGGCATTAATTAAAAGTTTTTTTACCCAAACCATGTTATTACCGTTTAATATTATTTACGGCAGCACCAAATCACAGGAAATAATACTTACAAAAATATTAAAAAATGACAGAATGTATCAGTTTTCCACATAAAAAATTAAAATAAAGTAAAAATCATGTAAAAGTAATGTAAAGCTCCCTGGCTATAAAAGAAAACAAAGCCAGCACTTTTAAACATTGAGTAACTCCACATATTTCCCATTGAATACTTCGTACTGGAATGTTGCAGGAATTTATTATTTTCCTCGCTTTTATCCAAAACAGTTTAGTTTGATTTTAAAATTTTGTATTTTAGTGAGAAAAACTTGCAACAGGCAAGGTTCTGAGAGACCAATTTCATGCAGAACAGGTAATTTCACTTGGTTCAAGTCCCTCCCAGCCTGTCTGATGTCAAAGACTCAATTGACTTGCGTATTGCTATATAAAAACCTAAATAAAACCCCAAATCCTCTCAAATCTGGTTTATAAATTATAACAAATATTAACATATTTTTCATCAGACAGTGAATCATGGGGAAAATGCATAAATAACTCATTGCTGGTTTGAGGATAATTTCATTTCAGCTGATTGAACAAATCCCTTTTTCTTGTTTGTGGCAGAACTATAGGAGAATGTTTATTTGAAACAATGTTGTACAGCTGTGGTAATTGAGAGAAAAACGTAGTTTGGGACAGGTTTGGGTTTTGGGATTTTTTTCAGTCTAGAGCAGGAAAAAAAAATTAAATTAATTTTTAGTAAGCTCCAGCTAACCAGAACCTAACATAGAATAGTATCACTACTTTGAGTTTGCATTATCCAATAGGAATTAAATTCAGAAATCAAGTTTCTGTACTGGTAAGAGGTCTACTCATCTTAAATTACCACTTTTTTTTTAAAATTCTTTATGGAACTATGTAAAATTCTCCCCCTGTATTACATCCAAAATAATCTGTACAGAAGACAGTGACAAAAAATTAAAATCCCACATTATTCCTGATATTTTATACATTACAGTAGTATCAAGGCTCTGGTTACGATTGGCAAATGCACAGAAAAACACTGTCCAATAGACAGACACAAAATAATTCTGTCAGTCCTTGAATTCAAAGGGATCAGAGAGTAATTCTTAGAATGCAGATTGTTTAATGTTTACAAGACCAACGCATCTGGTTCCTTCTTCTGCGGAGGTTCCTCCAAAAATTTTGTTCCTGTTTTTATCGAGATACTTAAGCACTCTAAAGAAACTGAGTTATTCAAGAGAAACCCCCTTCCCTCACTAAGGTACACTGAGTTTATTTCATTTAAGCCCTGCTTCAAACCGTTATCTCAAAGTAGAAAATACTAAATCATATTAAAGCCCCTGTTCACTAAAGGAAGAAACTCTTCTGGTTGTATTTAAAGGAAGAATGCTTGCCCCCATATATATATATCTAGAAATATTTATTCCAAAAAAGAGGAACATACAAAAAATTGAAAGACTCATTTTCATATTTGTTCTAATTGTAAAACATGTTTTCTCTTTTTTTTTTTTTTTTTCTGGAATAAACCCCTAAGCCTCAAAACTCTGCAGATAAGAGTTAAAATAAAGAAGTTCAATTCTCTAGCAGAATGCATTTGCTCAAGTGTAAAGCTAACAAATGCTAAAATTTTTGGCAACACGTCTGCATTTCTGAATCATTAGGTAGTCAAACTATTTTTTGATTTTGCTTGCATGATGTTGGATTAGAATAATCCATATAAATCAGTGGTTTTCCCTGCCTAGGAATACTGTGTTTACCCCCGGCCAGCTGATGGCAGGAGGAGGCACAAAACCGCAGGGAGGTTCAGCAAGACCCAGCAGAGCTGCCTTGGGTGTGCAGCACTGGATTAGGATTGTTTACTCAGGGGACGAGCAAGGAGAATATAGTCAAAGTAAACACAACACAGGCAAGGCATGCACAGCATTCCAGCCACCCTTCGCAGAGCAGAACGATGGGATGCTTTCCTAGGGAAAGCTCCAACACGGATGGGCTGGCCAGGAGGGCGGGGAGCAGCGCAGTGCTGCGGCCAAGGCGACAGGAACCGCGGCGGGACAAAGGAGAACGGGCTGGGCTCGAGTCGTGGATTTCATTCCCTGCAGACTTTCCTCGTGGAAACCCGAACATCCAGGCCAAAGTCTTCCAAGATGTTACAGCACTTCTCCTACACTGATACAGGTCCTCACCTGAGAGCTGCAGGGCTGGGTGCCCGGGCAGGCCCGCTGAGCAGGGCTGCAGCTACTTCCAGCTCTTCCAAGTCGAGGCAGCAACAGTGGCAATATTATGGAATTATTTACACACTCACAGGCCTGTTTACTTCCCTTTTCAAATCATTCTGAGGCTGCTGGATGTAAAGGCTGTGATTAAGCAGCACTTTCTGGTTGATACTGTGTGAAAATATTCTTGAAGCTTGTGGGTTCCGCGAGGCTTCCAGTGGGTTTTCCCATAAAGAGTCCCTTCCCATCACATTGTGGATCCCAGGACCGGAGCCCCTTGGCTCTGGAGCCAAGCTGGGAATGTCCAACCTGGAGAAGAGAAGGCTCCAGGGAGAGCTCAGAGCTCCTTCCAGGGCCTAGAGGGGCTCCAGGAGAGCTGGAGAGGAACTGGAGACAAGGCATGGCGGGACAGGACGCAGGGAATGGTTTCCCACTGCCAGAGGGCAGGGATGGATGGGATTTTGGGAAGGAATTCTTGGCTGGGAGAGTGGGAAGGGGCTGGGCTGGAACTCCCAGAGAAGCTGTGGCTGGCCCTGGATCCCTGGAAGCGCCCAAGGCCAGGCTGGATGGGGCTTGGAGCAGCCTGGGATAGTGGAAGGTGTCCCTGCCCATGGCAGGGGTGGAATTAGATGAGCTTTAAGGCCCTTTCCAACCCAAACCATTCTCTCATCTGCTCCCCTCTTGTCACGGCAAACAATTCACACACACCCACAGGCCCCTGCTCCCCAAATTCCCCCCAGTTCTCATTACAGCCCTGACTGCCTCCGCACCAGCCCAGCCCCCAACTCTCCCCCAAACACGGGGAGGCTTTACCTCCATCCCTTCCTGCCCTGCTGCCATCCACATCCCCCCTTCACTGCCCCTGACCACCAACCCCTCTCCCCAGGGTCTGCCTCTTCCTAACGTCTCACCGCTCGCTTCCTTCCTCCTCCCGCCCCCGAGGCCTCCCCAGCAGCTTTCAGTTACAATCCCTTCCCTCCTGGAGAGCCAAACCCCCTGTTCCCTATTCCTGAAAGCCACAGAGAACCCAAAACCGGCAAGGGTTATCCACAGGCTGCACCTTGCAGCTCCGGGGAACTCCCCTCTCCCATGAAGCAGCTTCACCATCCTGTGCACCAAAATCAAAATATTTCTACTCATTGATGCATTCCCTGATCTCTGATGGGTTTTTTTGTGGGGTTCCAAACTCGCTGCTCCAAAAACACGCAGGGAAACGCCACCAAGTTGAGCACCTGACAATTGCCAGAGCAAGTCAGAGTTAGTAACTTGTCAGGAATGTCTGCTGGGACACAATAAAGTAGGTGAGTAAAGCAAAAGTAAACAACAGCAGAGCCCACGCAAATTGAGGACGGAATAATTACGGATTACGCTGGACAGGATTAATGCAGAGATTAAAAAAAAATAGTAATTATTTGTGAATTTTTGATGAACATCCAGGTTCACAGAACCTAATCCTAAAATCCCACCTGCCTGCAAAGACCTCTGGAGCACAGGATAACCAACTCCAGGCACCACACTCTGACATGAAATAAAAATCTCTATAAAGAGCTTTCTGTCAAGATAACAACTGGAGATGCCTTAAAATACCCTCAATTTAAGGTTCACCATCAGCAATAATTAAGTTTACATTCACCACCATTACAGTGAACATTTTCCTATATTACACATGCATTTGACTACTATCTACAAACTAAAAAGTATTTCATTTTTTCTATAATAGCTCAGAAGCATTCTAGACTTACATACACCATCAATAAATTCCACCCAAAGTATTATAATTATCTGCAATAATTAGCAAAAGCTGGATCTTAACACTTTTTTACTGTTTTATTGAATGCAGTAACATTAAAAATGAGAACAATACTTCCAACTATTTATCTATGGGGTAAGCGTGTCTTTGTTGTATGAAATCCATAACATCAAAAAAAACTGAATAAAGTTAAACTTATTTTTATTTAGCATAGATCAATACTTGGAGAAAGCTGATCAATTCTTTTTGATTTTTTTTTCTTTGAAAAGGCAAAAAATGTAACAACAGGCTCTACAAAGTTTATATATTCCTTCTCTGACAAAGCAACAGTTATTAGTCTGATAATTATTATTTAAGAAAAATGATGCTGTTCTTACCCATGGGAATACCTTTCCTGGCATGTAAGTCTCTCCAACGTAAAAATGAAAATTCAAAATATTTTCTTAGTTTTCTGTTTATATTTTAGTTCCAGGGACACGCTCCTAAGTTCTACCTCCCCATGTGCCTGCAGGTCCTTAGCAGGACTCTCACCTCAGAGGACTTGAGTTACGAAAGATGATTAAGAACTGATTCATAACTGTGAAGTTTTTAGGGAAAGCAGCACGGGGAAAAGCCCAGCAAACTCCAGAATCCCGGGAAGAAAGCTCTGGGTGTAAGGTGATCCCCCAGGAATCCACAGAGCAGCTGATCAAGGAGCTGCCCAACTTTGGGGGAGCATTACTTTGTTACAAGTTTTGCTCCCCAGGACTTTTGTGAAGTTACAACTCGTGAAAAATTCAGATTTAGGGCTTGATCCAGCACCTAAGAAGTCGATAAATATTTTAGCAGTGAAATCAGAATAGACTTCTTTTTTTCCTTGAAGATTTCATATCTACATTTTTAACAGTAGAGCCTCAAGAGTAGAAACATTTGATAGGAATTACCAAAAATTAAAATCACCCAAACCATAGTTTTTATTACCCCAGCTTAATGCCTGACCTAACATATTTATCAAAGAAAAGTGGGATACAATGGCTACAAGACGTCCTGAGAGTAACACAACTTCCAGCAAAGCCCCAGCAGCGCTGCAGCGTTAGAGCCAGGGCACCCTGCACAGATGGACAAGTCATTTTTAGAAATGAATCACGCTGCAAATGATTGGACTAATTTTAAAACAGAGGTGAGGAACCAATAGCCTCCAGCCCAGATATGGTTTGCTTCAGCTGGCCCACAGACACGGCCCTGCTTTATTACTTAATAACACCCAGGCTACTTCAAGGGGAACCACGTGTGTTTTAAAAGGCTCCAACAACCCATAGATTTTTAAGGACATGGTTCTTAGACGCAAACATTGTTCCCAAGTTTCAAGTATTACACGAAATTATTGGGTTTAGTTTTTAGTTCATTTTATTGTCCACTAAATACAGCACGTTCCTGCTGCCCTGAGCAGGTGGGATTTCAAAGCCCTCAGCATTTCAATCATCTCAGCAGGGAAAAGCCAGCGGTGCTTCCAGTTTGGACAACACAAGGGTTGTGCTAGAAGGATTTTGAAACCTGCTCTGCTATCTAGCCCTCATCTAGGACAAAACTTCCACCAAAAACCTCGAAGAGACACAGTGCCAAACACAGATCTCAGTCTTTCCCAGACTTTCCAAGTGCAAAGCAGTTCTGAACCTGAAAGGAACCAGGGAAAGGAATTTCTTGAGGGAATCACAGGCCGCTGCTTGGCTTTGATCCTCTCTGCAGCTCTTTGCAGCTCCCTGATCACGCTGATATTGAGGCAAGTGAAGGCTCAGCTTTAACTGAGGTTTGCCTGCCATAACCAGGGAGCTCCAGTGCAATCAGCACAAACAAACCCTTCCACTGGATTTCAGCTTCCCAAACCCAGGAATCCCTACGGCAGCAACTCCTCTGGGACAAAATGTAGGAGGAAAAGTAGTTTTAAATGGCATCTTTAAAACCCAAACCTTCTCCAGCATAGTATGAATGGGGAAAATTAATATTTTCTGAGGAAAATGACTTTAAGTTTTCAGAGGGGGCTATTCCTTGAGAAACATGGGATGAGCCTTCCAGAAACAAACAAAAAGCCAGAAAACTTCACAAGATTTCCCACTCCAGGCAGCCACGTTGAGGAACAAGACGACAACACCACATTGCGTCACCAGTCTATGCCAACACATCCACCTCTGAAATCTGATCCAAGCCTCTTCCCCATAAAGATTACGAGGGAACAACGTATCCCTCTCCTGCCCCCGAGCCCCTAAAAGACAAAAGGAAGTTCTGTTCTAAAAAAAACAGCTCACTACAGATTCCTGACTACTTTGTTTCTCGAATCAATGATCTCATTTGTTCACTTTTGCAGTGTTTTCTTCCAAAAATAGCAGATACTAAAAAAATTCTTCTTATCTAGAGTTTGGATGAAAGGATCCAGCAATTTTTTTTTCTTGTGCTTCTCTTCTACACACAGTTAAAATAAATAAAATTTATCTCCTTAAATTGACAGCATGCTTATATAAAAATACTAAATAGATGCATAAAGCTTCACTGCATCAGTCTTAAAAGTAAAATAATTAAATTAAATTAAATAGATGAGGGACAAACACAGTCAAAAATATAAGGCTATGTTTATTATTTTCAATGCTACAGCTTCAGTCTTAACAAAATACACGAAATTTTGTGCTCATTCTAGTGGGGCTAATCACATATATGTTTATACATATATATATATATTTATATAAATACATGAGTAAGACAGGTAAAAACTTAAAGGATAAAGACAAACCCAAACGTTCCACGTATTTTTATCAAGCCTTTAATTTATCACAACAGATAATCCTAAATAACATGCTGACAACGATCTACCAGAGCTTGAAAATCAAGTCTAAAACTGGCCAGGTGAAATTGAATTTCCATGTTTTTCAACCATTAGGCAGCATGAATGGAAAAATCTGACTATCTGTATTTATGATACGTAGGCCCAGGTTCTATCTGGCCAAATTTTCTCCTAACTTAGGCTGTGTTTGTTTCCTTTGGCACTGGGGTACAAGGCAACATTATCTTATGCCTTCCTTGATCTAAACGTTGGGAATATCACCATTTGATCCAACAGGATTTGTTGTGCAAACAATTGACAACTGTTCTGCTTCCCTCACTTGGGAATTTTCCTGAGCGAGGCCACGCTACTGATGCTGCAAACGAAGGGCCCTCATATTTCAGATGCTATTTACATTTCAGATTACTCAGACACCAAAATAATTCTGCATTTAATGCCACTGGAAATGTAGGCTAAGCAAAAATTATGACAATATATATATTTTTTTTATCCCAAGCGTCAATTTTACCTCATACCAGAATAATGAATTAATATATTGCTTCTATAGGTTTTGGTTCTCAGATATTGTGGCAGGATAAGAATTTTTAAAATATTGCTCGCTTACTTTAAAACATTTTCTGTAGAATAAAAATATATAAAATAAACAGCACATTGAACTTAACCACAGTAATAAATGAAAGAATAAAGGTTTGCTTAGAAACATAAAAAAGCATTTTCAAATATTTTACCATTTCATTTTTAAGCACATTAAAAGCTTCTGAAACAGAATATTTCAGAAAACAAACCCCAAAAACTCAAACAAGTACTGTATCTTGGGCATCTCCAGCCCCCTGTATTGCCCTCAGCTCCAGCCTAAGAACCAGCAATTGAACCCACTCCAGGATTTGTTCCTTAGTCATTCCCATGGGAAGGATGGGAGGCAATGGAGATTTTGGGGCTGGGAACACCTGTCAGGCTGCAGATAAACTGAGATGACCAACTCATTTCACAAAGGTCTATGAATAGCCATGGCAGGGCTCTCACTGACTCCTGCTGCCCTGGGCCAGAGCAGAACAACAGCCTGGAGCTGAGGGGCTCACAATACAGATCCTGGGAGCCACATGGTCACTGGACCCTAAAGCAGCACCGAAAAGTTCAAATTATCTGGTTTTTACACTTCTGGTAGACGCTCATTTATGTATTTATATATGTGTGTGTATTTGTGTATGCAGCTAAACTCATTTGCATATGTACTCATATGCTTTTTAACATTGTAATCCAAGTGATTTTGACAAATTTTACCTTGATTTAAAAATAGTACAAAGTCTGAACTCCTTTCTAGACAATTCATCAGAAAAATAGGTATTGCTATAACAAAGAACTTCGAATTCAAGAGAGGGAAGGAGTCAGCACTTCTTAATTTCTTAACTGCTGCTTTTTGTTTTATTCCCTCTTCGTTTAGCTCCAGATAGACAGAGAAAAATTAAAGCATCCTGAAAGCTACTTCCAATGCTCTTCCAAAATTTCATCCCTAATACCAGCCTTGGTTCCTATGCAAGCCCATTTGAAACTGATTGAGCAGTATTATTTCACCTAATAGTTCCAAAAATAAATACAAAGAAAAGCCAGTGAGAGCCTGTGGTTTCCAACGTTCAAGTAACTCTTTAAAAGAATAAGCAGGTCCTTAATGACATAAGAGCATTAAAAAGGAAATAAATGTATCCTGTATCTTTTAATTGTTGAAATCAATGGTAATTCTGATTTCCACTTGGACAGAACAAGACTCAACACAGGGACAACCAAACAAAACTAAACCCTCTGAAAACCTGACAAACCTGAAAGAACAAACAGAATTCCCCACTTTTCCAAAGTTTTGACAGGATTTTTGCAAAAGAAGCTTGGTTGCTTTCAAAATTTGTGTCCCTGGCCATGAACAGATGAGACTGAACTGCTTTGTGCACGTGGCCTCTTAAGCCCATAGAAAGACACTGGGACATTAGTGGGGCTCCAGATGGGCACGAGGGGCCTCCCACCTGGCCTGCTGCTTTCCACAGGGAGCACAGGCTGCTGATCCAGAAACCAATGTTGGACTTACAGACTGTATCCCAGCCACTGATATTCCACAGAGAAGGAATAACCACGAGTAACAGCAGGAAAAAAAAAAAATCTACTGACAAAGCGAATTAAATAACCCAGCTGAAACCCAAGGCATTCCATCTTGGAGAGGACTGTTACTGATGCCAGGATCTCCAGTGTTTTTTACCAAGGAGAAACACTGATCCCTCCACAGCCAGAGAATGAAAGGACTGCAAGTTGTACAAGAAAAGTTCAATTATTGAAGGTATTGCATCATAAAGATTCTCCTCAAACATCCGCCTCCCTAATCCAAATAGAAACCAACTCATTTGTCCACAAAGGAAGGAAGGTATGGCAGCAAACTCCACAGAAACATTATTAAAGTCAGGCCTAAACAGCATCTTCATGTTCAGCACAGCCGTGACAAGCCCTTGCTAATTCCAAACTATCTGCCCTTAGAGCCCAGGAAGCCACTGACCCAGAATACAGAAAAATTATTATTAATTTTGTCCCTGAAGATAAAGAAATGGAAAATCCGCACAAAGTTTTCCAAAAAGCAATTAGCACCTGTAAATATCTCGATAATAGCAGCAAAAAGAGCTTAAGAAGCCAAATAAAAGGAAACTGTGTTGCCTTTTAGTTACAGCTGTTCATAATTCACAATCTTCCCTAGCACAGGTTGAAAGATTCAATTCCTTCAGTTCTTGGAAGGTTGTGACAGCAGCCAGAAGGCCCAAATTAGCCTGAGACTCCTTTGTGCTAAGCCTGAAGAAATGCAGGAATTGCCACCCAGAATCCCAGACCCACCAGTGCTTCCTTCAGAGCAGCAGGCCCACCCCAATCCCACCAAACCCACAGCTCTCCTTCCAGCACAGACCTGGCTGCAGGAGCTGGAGGCCTAGGGAAATGAAGGTTTAGCAGTAATTGTATCTCTAGGTTTTAAAGGAAGAGAAGACCCTGAATTATTCTGCCCAGCTTCAGAATTCTGTTCGAAATCTGGGTATTTTACTGTGCAACCATAATAAATCAAATCATAGCTACTTTAAAGACTGAAACACAAAGAGATAGTGAAATCTCTGTAATAATTAATGTATCTCATCACTGTAGGCCATGGAAGTTGGGAGCAGAGCTGCAGCTCTACATACACAGGGAATGTAATCCTGTAGCCACTATAGGTTTCCATATACAGAGGAAAGCAGATCCATGGGATCTCAGGTTGAGAAAAGAAGAACTGTCATGAAATAAAATCATAAATTATGTCCTCTACTCTTGGACAGGCTTTTGCTATCCAACTCCTACTTGTAGTAAACCAAAAGGAGAGTCATATGTTTCAATAATGGGTGTTTATACACAGATCTGCTGATTTTGGTGATTGTCACCATTGAGGTTTTTTCCCCCACATGTTTAAACCCAAAGTTATTACAAGCAAAAAGAAAACTAACAGCAAACTATTAGAAAGAAGTACAGTTACAGCTGCTACCCCCAATTCTCCATCACAACACTGTCAAGTATCAATCCAACTCTGGTTTTCTCCTACTCCTTCCACCCCATCAAATTACAGCTCTCCCAAACTCTTCCCAGCCTGATTCCAAAATCACTGCTTCACACGAGACACAAATTAGAAATGGGAAATAGCCCAGCATGTCAGGAGAGCTCTTTCTTGTGGGCATCCTCCAGCATGAGGCACAGATGACACACACACTCTGCTGACCACCATTTAACTGGGATGCCCCTCTGGAACACACACTCATGGCCTACTCCATGCTTCTGCACTCAGTACTTAATAAACCAAAAATAATAAGCCCAAAATAAACCAAAGCACTCCAACCGTCTTTTGGAAATTACAGAGGACATAATTAAACTCCAGAAATAAGCAGACAACAGCAATTTCAATATAAACATCCTACTCGTGTAGGGGACTCTCTCATTTCAACTCGGTGTTAATGCCCCAACTCTTACTTCTGGATCTTTGCAAACATCTAGAAGGCTTCTCCCAACATTTCCTCAAGCCCAGCATTTAGTCTGACATCTAAACCCATTACATTTTAATGTATTTCAGACGTTTTAACACATAACTTTCCCTTGAACCAGTAGAAACGTGGTCAGGTCAGTCCATCAGCAGCACCTGACCAACACCGTGAGCGGGGATGGAGCCACTTGGCCTTCCCAGCAGAAAGCCATGGAAAAACACATCCCGACATATATATTTGAACAAACCATTGACCAAATATAGCCGGGCACAACCGATAACCAGGGGCTGCTACCAACCACATCCAATCCTTGCAAACACCAAGTCCAGCTCTTGGACTGTCTATCCCTGGAAGTTCAGCTCGGGAAAGGGTCTTTGTACAAGTGGTCTTTGTACCTTCACCACCGCAGGGGTTTAATAACTCAAACAATAAGTCAAACAACGGCCTGGAACCCGGGGTGCAACGCCGGGGCTCCCTGTTATCCCAGGAAAACAACACTTTCGGGACTCGGCCGGGGCTCAGCACCCACCGCACCACCCCGAACTTTGCCCGGCGTCCCCGCC